>APFE031122871.1:0-35444 GCA_000404065.3 Pinus taeda
GATACTGCATGTTACTTGGTAAACAGGTCGCCTTCATCAGCGTTGGAGGATAAGACTCCACAAGAAGTATGGACTGGTAAGAAACCCTCTCTTTCACATCTGAGGGTATTTGGATGTGATGCATATGTACATGTTCCAAAGGAGAAACGAACCAAGTTAGATAGGAAATCTGTAAAGAGCATCTTTAATGGGTATAAGGATGTTTAAAGGGTTATAAGCTTTGGAACCCAGCCACACGGAAGGTTGTGTACAGTCGAGATGTGGTGTTCAGAGAGGTGAAAGATGTTATTAAACATGAAGTCCACCCAAAGGAACCTGTGAAGATAGAGTTTGAACTAAAGGAGGAAGAATTAGACTCTACAGCAAAGGAGGAATCAGAAGCTGAAGAGCCACAAACTCCGGGTGTAAGAAGATCAGTTCGAGAAAGAAGGTAGCTAGAAAGGTATATTCCATCTACTTTCTATTCAAATTTTCTTTATCTATTACTGATGATGATCCCAGAACTGTGAAGGAAGCAGTGGATTCAGAGGATGGAAAACTCTGGAAAGAGGCCATGGTTGATGAAATGGCATCTTGCACAAAAATGAGGCTTGGGATCTGGTCGAGTTGTCGGCTGGAAGGAAACCCATTGGCAGCAAATGGGTGTTCAAGAAGAAGACAAATGCAGAAGGGAAGGTGGAGAAATACAAAGCTCGGTTGGTAGCAAAAGGTTATTCCCAGGTGCCGGGAATTGATTTTGGTGATATTTTTTCTCCTGTTGCCAAGGTAACTTCTATTAGATTACTTTTATCTGTTGTTGCTGCTTTTGATTTTGAGGTAGAACAGATGGATGTGAAGACAACATTTCTTCACGGGGATTTGGAAGAGGAAATCTACATGAAGCAACCTGAAGGCTTTGCGGTGAAGGGCAAGAAAGAACTAGTATGCAAGTTAAAGAAGTCTCTGTATGGGTTAAAACAGTCACCAAGGATGTGGTATCAGAAATTTGATACATTTATACGGGGACTTGGCTTCACCAGAAGCAAAGCAGATCATTGTGTGTATTTTAAATTAATTGGTGATCGTGTTATTTATTGGTCTTGTATGTGGATGATATGTTGTTGGTTGGAAATGACAAAGAAATTATCCAGGATTTGAAGACCCAATTGTCCTCCAAATTCGACATGAAAGATCTCGGTGCTGCAAACTATATTTTGGGCATGGAAATTAAAAGAGATCGGGCAAAGAGGAAGCTCTGGTTAAACCAGAGGAAGTATGTCGAGACAATATTGCAGAGGTTTAATATGCAGGATAGTAAACCGGTGAAGGTTCCTATTCCTGTAGGTGTGAGGTTATCTGTTGAACAGTGTCCCAAGACACAAGAAGAGGAAGAGGACATGTCCCGTGTTTCATATGCAAGTGCAGTCGGTAGCCTGATGTATGCAATGGTCTGTACTAGACCAGACATTGCACATGCAGTGGCAGTATTGAGCAGGTTTATGTCAAAACCAGGAAAGAAGCACTGGACAGCAGTGAAGTGGGTTTTCAGGTATTTGCGTGGCACTAGTGATTATGGTTTTTGCTACCAAGGAAGACTAGGATTGGACAAAGTGTTGGATATTCGTGGCTTTGTTGATGCAAACTGGGGTGGAGATCTGGATCAGAAAAGATCTACAAGTGGGTATGTCTTTAACCTATTTGGAGGTGCAGTCAGTTGGATGAGTAAGAAACAATCTGTATGGCACTATCAACTACAGAGGCAGAATACATGGCAGCCACTCATGCAAGCAAGAAGCAGTTTGGTTGCAGAGATTGTGTTCAAGTATGGGGTTAGTACAGGGAGCTATAAGGATAGATTGTGATAGCCAAAGTGCAATTTTCTTGGCAAAGAACCCCGCATATCATTCAAAGACAAAGCACATTGATGTTTAGTATCACTTTGTGAGGGATATGATAGAAAACAAAAAGGTGTTGTTAGTAAAGGTGGACACTTTGAAGAATACTGCAGATGCATTGACGAAATCTGTGAGCTTTGAGAAGTTCTTTTGGTGTAGAGAGATAATGGGCGTTTCAAGGCTAGAAAAATGACTAAGCTCTCTTGTGGCCCCCTGTGGAAAGAAAACAACAAGTGGGAGAATGTTGGGTTGTGTTATATTCTTTCCACGACTAGCCCACGTAGTTAACAGGGGGGTTAGAGGGGGCGCGAAGCTCCCCCTTCTTTGTGCTGCTTGCATAGCGACGAGGTCACAAGGGGTTTGAGGGGTGCAGGTAACCCCATTCTATGGGGTCCGGGGCAACGCCTAGGAAAATTTTGGTTTTGGAACCTATGTTAGATTGGGCAGACCCACCTATGGTTTTGTGCATGATTTTCGCACATGTTTTTGGACACGATGGTTTTCAGTCCATGGTTTTGGACGCGATGGTTTTCGGTCCATGGTATTGGATGCTTCGGCATGTATAAATATGTATTATAACATTGAAAGGAATATAATGAAAAATCAAGCTGGTAGTCTGGGTTTTAGGATCCAGGGGAAACTCTCTGTGTATATGTGTTTTATGTGTTATGCTCTCGCATTTTTATTTTATGTGTTTTAGAATTCATATGCAAGTAATTTTTGTACAGGATTAAAACCTACACGCCCTGCCCAAAAAGTGGGGTGGGTGGGGATTAAAAAATTTATCTGCCTTCGCCCAGGCTCTTGCAGCAAAACTAGGTTGGATGCTCCTGAAATAAAGGAGCTTGTGGACCGATGTGATCTTCTTCAAATACATCTAGGCGACTCCACTGTTGGACTAGATAAGACTACCTATCTGGAACCGAAAGAACATATTGGTCATCTGGAGGGTTGTTCTGAACACCCTCCATACTATAAGAAAGGGACTCACCTGGCAGATGGGTAATGGTGAGAAAGCCTACATCGATATTGATCTTTAGATGTGGGAATACACATCACCTTCCACAGGCCTTGATAGACTTCTTAAATCAAAGAGAAATCTTCTCCATTGCACAGATTAGTGACCCACAAAACACCTCTGTTTTCAAGCAAGCTTGGTTATCAGGGGCAACTTTAGACATCCCGAATAGATGGCACTAGGTCTGGGAGACATGCATGCTTTATCTGAATCTCATGTTAGATTAAGGGATGAGCCTGACGAGCTGATATGGGGACTAGCACAAAATGGGAAATACTCCCCAAGGGCGGGGTACATAATTATTCATGCAAGGCACAAACCACAAGTACTAGAGAAATGGTGGCGGGACCTATGGAAACTTCAGAGCCCTCCCTGATCTAGATTGTTAATATGGAACATTATTGCGGATAAAATTCCAACGGGCAATAGCCTTAGAAAGCGGGCTTTCTCTGGACCAACTTGGTGCGTCCTCTGCAAGAATGAGGAGGAATCCTCCAAACACCTCTTCCTTTCTTGTCCGAAAACACAGAATGTCTAGACTCATGTCCTAAATTCCTTAAGATAGCTCATACATGGAGTGGGGAAAATATATTCATGGCCTGGAACAACTAGTGGAACAACATTTCGTCCCCGAAAACAAGGACCCTGCCGCTGATTATGTCCTGGCAAATTTGGATCAGCAGGAACAGCAATATATTCCTTGGCAAATATATCAATTGGGTCCTGAACAATCCAAAGATTTGCACGAGCTATCTTAAGATCCTGGAGGTGCCACCGAACATCAGGGCACGACACATCACACTGGAAAACATTAATTGCAGGAATCCTTAGGCATACTTCGACGGTGCTGCCCAAGAACAGGGGTGTGGCGGTGGCATCATCTTACACAAATCAGATTCACACTATTTCCATGTCAATTTGCAGCTCGGTTACGGCACCAACAACTATGCGAAACTTATGACCCTGCGCCATTTATTATACTTTGCCATATCCAAAAATTGTCGACATCTACAAATTTTTGGGGACCCAAAGATGGTCATAAACTGGTTCAATCACACATACACATGTCATGCTTACTCACTCATAACAATATTGGATGATGTATTATATATAAAATCACAATTTGACTTGGTTTCTTGTACTCATATATACAGGGAACGCAATGCAGCCACGGACAGGTTATCGAAAGAGGCAATGAATCATCCTCGAGGAGATTGGTTAATCAAAGAATACACTCAAGCACAGGTCTACCAGTACTACCACAGACCTTACATAGACCAGTTTTTGCAAAGGGCAGATGAGCCCTAGTTACAGTGTTTTTGTTAATATTTTTGCATATCTATTAAAATATGTAAATATATAAGTATTTGAACATCTATCAACCTACCCGAACAAGGGTCTTTTTGTAATTTTGATACAGGTTTCTACAACTCTATATTGCTGACTAAGGTTAACTTACTACATATGTCATGGGAATTTACAACATGTAATTTTCTTGATAATAAAAATTACGATTTTTCTTTCAGAAGAAAAAAAAAAAAAAACTAAAAAACAAAAACAAAAAACAAAAACATAAACATAAAAACAAAAACAAAAACACTTCCTATTTATTTAGTATAAACCTTCTAATATATATTCCATAAAATTAACATGAAAAAACAATATCAATAAACATACACATATAATTTTGGTTTTATTATTATTATTATTATTATATATATGACTCAATTGTTGTTATAACCCCAGGTTACATCCAAGATTTGTGACTTATCCAACCACTTATTTATTTAAAAGTGGAAATAAAACCTTGATGTGTAATAAAGCATGCCAAAACTTCAATGATAATGTACATAATAATAATAATAATATTAACAAAAAAAAAAAATAGTTGTTGTATGTTGGTATATATTCTCAATTTTTCTCTATTAAGAAAGATTTAAGTGTATATATTTTTCTATGTTAGAAAAAAATTATATTTATTAGAATTTTAATTTAAATATTAGGTAGATGGTAGAGATTTAGCCTCAATGAAATATTTTAGAATATTCTTAATAGTAGTTACAAATTAAAGGTTGAGATTTATCTCGAAAGTAGTTATGACATTTTTACCTTTTTAATTAAATTAATTAATTAAAAAAATTATCATATAAACATGAGTTATGATTTTTTGGACATTTGGTATTTGCTATTGTAACAAAACCCTATTTATAGATTAAGAAAGAAGGTGTGAATCTCCATGATTAAGAATCTTATTACATCATTTCTTAAATGTATATATGTTTAATCAACATATTAATTCTCTTTATAATTAATAGTAATAATAATATCAAGTAAGCCCGGAGGGAGTGTAGAATAGACAATGATGGGGTGCATTGTTAAAGCACTCTGTGATGTAAAGGTCAATGGTTTGAAACTCTGTATACAAAAATCTAGCCATGTTAAGGGCTAGTGTCGTCGAAGTCGGGAGTGATCCCCGAGTATTTTTTATGGCTTAGATGCTCTTGTGTCGAGCATCGGGAGACCAACGTTCTCGCTCACTCAAGTATCACCAACTGGGATGTCTCCCCTAGGCTAATATAACTTCATCTTAATTCTCACTATGAAACATTGATAGGGACATCAACAATATGAGACCTAAACCTCTTAATTCATATCGGTATGGACTTCTAAATTAATGTATTTTCAATATTTTATAATAATCATCTTTAGTCCAAAATCATTATGTTGAGAAAGATAAACATGATTATGACCATACAAAACACATTAACTTGTGGACCAAGGTTGTTACAATGAAATATATCAGTCCCCTTCATCCCATTGAATGGATCGAAAACCCTCCATTGAACAAAGCTAGCATCTCGGTCTAGTGTGTTATCCTAAATTCTATTAAATACATTCGTTGTGGATTAGCTTAGAGGATCGGATCGGGCAGACAGGGTCGTATACGCAAAGAACCTTGGTCTGGTTGTCGCAATGCACACTCCCTCTCTCATGGCCTCATCCGCTTCTTAGAACAAGTTGGCATCACCACACTCGACCAAATTGCTGACCCGATCAACACTTACATTTTCTCACAAGCCTAGAAATCAACTCTTGACCTTGACATCCCTGTTGAATGGTATCAGGAATGGATAAGCTACATCGATGCACTCAAGGAATCACATATTAGAATATTTGATAGGGATGATGAGCTCCTATGGATTTTCTCCCAACATGGCAAGTACACACCTAAGGATGGATACTCATTTATATATGTTGATCATAAACCACCAGTATTGACTTGGTGGTGGCAACCCTTGTGGATGCTGAAAATCCCCCCTAAGGCAAAACTCTTCATGTGGCGTATCTTACGCAACAAAGTGCCCACTGGAAACAACCTATAGAAAACATCCTTATATGGGCCCTCTTGGTGTGCTCTGTGTAGAAATGACGAAGAAAGCATTGATCATTTATTCCTACATTGCCCAACCATAATTGCTTTTTGGCAGCGTGTATTGCATTTGCACAATATCAACATACCTTAGTCTGGTCAGGACTTTCATATAGCCTAGCATACATGGTGGATTCGAGCAAACCCCGCAAAACTCTGGAATTTCCCTCTGCTTGTCTGTAGGGGTATTTGGGTCAATGGAAACTCGATCATTTTCCATAATAGATCTCCAAACTGGATTGTGCTCTTTACACACATATCTTCTCTCTATCACCAGATATATGAGGAAGATCCTAAACAACCCAACAAGACTATCATTGCAGAGAACATTGACAAATCACACCCCTGAGCATATTTTGACTGATCCGCCCAGCTCGATGGTTGTGGGGGTGGAGCGATATTATATCTTAATGAGGATCAACATTTCAAATTAAAAATGGGTCTCGGACATGGCACCAATAACTTTGCTGAATTGAGCAGTCTCAAACACCTTCTATCTTTCTCATTAGAAAAGGGATGCAAACACTTATAGATTTTTGGAGACTCCAAAATCATCGTTAATTGGTTCAATCAGCGATCTACTTGTCACGTGCACACACTGTGAAACCTATTGGACGTGGTTCTTCTATTAAAATCACAATTTGACTCTATTTCATGTCATCATATTTACAGGTAAAGAAATCAACTTTTGATCAACTTTCTAAGGAGGCAGTGCAACTTCCACGTGATCACTAGTCGATACAAGAACAAAACTTGCATACTTTCTACCAATACTCTCACAGGCCTTTCGTTGATCAACCCTCACAAGGGGCAACTCTGCCCTGATTTTGGAGATATATTTTGGAGATGATACTATCTACATGTTATATTTACTGAACTGTGTTTTTTTGTTTATTTTCATGTATATTATCAGTGGACATCATGTTACAGTTATGTAATAGACTTATTTACCATGTATGTGGCTTCCCACCAGATTTTGATATATGCTTCCTAAAGAAGCATCTACAGCGTGTAATTTTCTATACATAATGAAAGTTATGATTTTTCCTTGAGGAAGAAAAAACACATTATTAAAATGATTTTTAAAATAGACATTATCTATCGACACCACAAATTCCCCTCAACAGCAATTTTCTTGCCGAAATCCAATAAAAAAAATTCAAAAAATCAAAATGTTTGAATCGATTTTTTTATGGTGGAAATGGATTTAGCACCATCAAGAACCCTTGGGGCACCCAAAAGTGCCCTAAAATCCTGAGTTTCATAGCTGTAACCCAGATTTTCAAAAATTCTATTTTGTCATAATCTTGCCAAAATTTTCATTATTTCCGGCCTAATTTGTGGGTTTTTAAAGCTAAGCTTAAAAAATTAACAATAATTTTAATGGCTATATATTTATATATAAATTGATATTGTTAATTAGGGTTATGGTGGCTGGTTGAAAGGAAAGAATAAGATTCAAACTTTCTTTATTGAAATATATAACATTATACTTGTGAAAAATAGATATAAATTGATATCGAAATATTTATTTAATATGAACATTAAAATATTTTATTTACAACACTAAAATATTATTCACAATTGAGTATGAATCTCACATATCCTAAATATTAAGTTATAAAAATATATTTTCATATAATAAAATCCCTCATAAAGATAAAGATGTAAAAAATATCTGATAATAATAATAATAATGATATGTTTTTAAACATTTTCTCTTTCTCTAAACTTGTTTATTTAAGACGTTGAAATATTTATTTATAATGGACATTAAAATATTTTTTTATTAATATTCTTTTAAATGCATATTAATTTTTTATTAATCACCAAAAAAGTTACACCTCTATTTTGTACTAAATTAAAATGTTGTTTTTATTTATCTAGTGGTCTAGGTTCATTAGAGATTACATTAAGCTTGCCCTGTGGTTTGAGAAACCGCGACCCGGGGGCATCTAAGCCGTCAAAATCACCTGGGAATTGCACCCAGCCTAGGTCACACCAGCGCTTAACATAACTGAAGTTTTGCCCACGGAGTTTCAAACCAGTGACCTTCACATCACAGAGTGACTTAGTAGTACACCCATCACCGTCTATTTTATGCCACGTGGGCTTGTACTAAATTGAATTGTTAAAAACACCTTCGAAATTGCGCAAAGAGGCACATTCTACAACCCTATGAGAAGGGAGAGACACATACTACAACCCTATGAGAGGGATGTGTAAGTATGTCACGTCTCCAATAATAATAATAATAATCATAATTTTAAAATGAGCCCAACAAAAAACAAGGAAAAAAAAATCAAATCTATAATACAATTCAATACAAAGAATGGAAAATCGTGTTCCAAAATGTTTTAATATTTATTTTAATTAAATATTTGTAAAATGAATCTTTAAAAGAAAAAAAACCATATCCTATGGATATATTAAAATCTTTAAAGACAAAAACTTCCACGTCAAAGTTGTAGTTTTTAAAAATATTAATTTTGATATAATTTTATTATAAAGTTTGTATAAAAACTTGCACATCAAAGTTGTACTTTTTTTAAAATATTAATTGATATAATTATTTATAAAGTAATTTTTAAATATAATTTGATATATTTTATTGTAAAGTTGTTATAAAACTTCCAAGTCAAGTTGTAATTTTTAAAATAATTATATATAATTTTATTATAAGTTGTTATCATGACATGTAAAGGAATCATTAAATCTAATCTTAATATTAATATATATAATATTAATATTATTAGATTTAATATCTTGGATTAATATTTGAGAAAAGACTTTATTCCTCTAGCCACATGATAAATCCAGAATTAGATAATCTCAAACTGATACTTCTTATCTAAATTATAAAAATAAAATGTTTAAATAACTAGTACTTCTTTATACTAAATTATAAAATACTCATCACCTTTAACTTTTTCATTTTCATTACAAATTATATATATATATTATATATATATATATATATTTTCAGTAGGGGAAGATCCCCGCTGAAGAAGCATCATACAACATATCGCCGAAGCGTGTATATTTACACATCATCATAGGTACAAATATCGCCGAAGCGAACAGAGTCATCACCAATACGTCATCATAGGTACAAATATCGCCGAAGCGAGCAGAGACGTCACCAATACAAATACACTGCATCGCGCAGCTCCAACAGGAATCGAACGTGGTCGTCGGCTGAGCAAACCAACCGCCCCGACCAACATATCATGCACTCACGTGCACAATTATATATATATATATATATAATCCCAACTCACATTTTTTATTAAATCATTTTGAATGTTTAGATTATATGCATGTATTGTATTGTGCAAAGCTGTGAATTTGTTATCATGAGATGTAAAAAAACATCATTAAATTTAATATTAATATCATTAGATTTAATATTTTTTATTAATAATTTAAAAAGAGATTATTGATTTTTCTGGAGAGATAATATATCCAAAATTAAATCATATTTTTGGATTAATAATTTGAAGAAAATTTTTGAATTAATAGTTTGAAGAAAAATGATAGATCCAATAAATCTAAACTAATATTTCTTTATACTAAATTATAAATTATACATATAAAAATGTTTAATCTAATGCTTCTTTATACTAAATTATATAATGCTCATCCCCTTTACTTTTTCATTTTCATTGCAATACAGTATAATATAATGCCACCTCACATTCATTTGCATTGCAATACAATATAATATAATGCCACCTCACATTTTTTTATGAAGTCATTTTGAACATTTTTTTATGAAAAGTCATTCTGAATGTTTAGATTATAATGTATTGTCCAAAGCTGTTGACCAAACCACTCACCTCGTTCAACAGCGAAAAACAGCAGATCGCACAATATTAGAGGTCGAAACCTTTTACCACAATATTAGAGGTCGAAACCTTTTACCAGGAATTCAATTTTTTACTATAATATTAGAGGTCGAAACCTTTTACCACAATATTAGAGGTCGAAACCTTTTACCAGGAATTCAATTTTTTACTATAATATTTCACCTAAACTTTTTCCCTTTGATTAATGCAAGTGAATTGGTTAAAAATAATAATTGGATACATTGGATATGCATAGTAAAACAAACTCACTGAAACTGACGTGTAAAACAAAGAATAACAGGTCAATGTGGGACCCCTTTAAGTAGGCATCCACCCTACCACTGGGTGTTACAAAACTTGACAAAAACGTGAGTATCATATATCAAGATCACAAATAACCAACCTAGCAAATATTAAAACTTACAAAACTTGACAAAAACTTGAGTATCATATATCAAGATCACAAATAACCAACCTATCAATTATTAAAACTCAGATATATCACCTCACAACTTTGCAAGTAAACCAATATCCATATACATGTGTCCAGGTTTAAATGGTATGTGTTTTGGTTTAATCCCAACATCATTGTGCTGTATTATTGGATGGTGTGCTTATCAACACTTTTTATTGTGCAACCAGTACAAGCATGTGATCCATTGCCGACAATACCACAAAACATTCTGTCTCAAATGCAGTTGATACGAAGTCCAGGTGAGTCATGAATACCTCATCTTCTTCCTGATGCTTTTGCCTCACATGACCTGATTGTTTGACATGATCAGTGACATATGTCTGATTTGATTGCTTTAGGCAAAGATATGGAATATATTCACAATAAATACAACAACCACAGCGGTGTATCTTTTTGCTTCATAAACTGCACGACCTGTTCACCAGAGTTGGTACGTTTGGAGAACGGGTCAGGTCATGCTTTTTGGTGATTTGGAGAGTGCACCAGGTCAGAGCAAAATTATGAGCAAGTTAATCAGAACGATTATAAATTCATGAATACCCAGAGTGGACCTACCAAGCCATGGTGAGAATGGTGCAGTCATAGATAACTAATAGCCAGAAATGGAGCCGTAAGCTTTGCCAGCTGAGAATCAAATGTGATATCGAAGGTGTTTAATTTAATTTCAACAAAAATAAGAGAAGAATTTCGGACACAGGCATGTCATCATCAAATGGCAAGTTGTGTCCAAAGCTCCGTTCTGATTTTTTGGAGCGTTGTGTCTTAGAATATTCCATTCTCCCTTTAGAAAGCATCATGTGACAGGAACCCAAATCTGTCATTGCACATTAAAAGGAATAATATTTACATGATTTTGTCAAAGAGAAATTTTCAATGTGATTCAGCTCCAAACAGACATTGGAAAATAGCACTACATATTTGTCCGGCTTAGCTTCTGTCCATTGTATTATGCTTTTGGGTCACTGCAATAATTGCAGGTTATAGCTGCAAAGCTCTTTGGCAGCAGCTTTGGGATTTACTCGGTCTCTTACGACACAAATTGCTTCATGAACTAAAAGCAAACATCTCAGCCTTTAATTTAGAAAAGGCAAACTTCAGCTTATGTAAGTCTGCTAGCAGTAATCTCGATTATAATTGACAAATGACATAACTAAACTAGAATATCTAGACATCTACTATCAACATATTGCCATTCTAAAATAACATTTACTCAGCTCTGCAATAACTGGAAGGCAGGTTTGCAGGGTGTGAAAACCCTTACATGCCATGAAGCTTATGCCAATGAAGAGTTCACAGCGGTCATGGCCTTTCCTAATCAACATATTGCTAAGTTTTGCTGTGGAATGTATAAGTGTAACATATTGCTAAATTCACTTTGGGATGTATAAGTTTCTTGCTCAGCCTCCTCCCCCTTCACTGAATTGTGTGAGCGTGATTTAAAGTCGAATATACCCATTGTGTGCATCTTGGAATTGCTTTTGAATATAAAGGTCTCTCTTCTCAGCAGGCATGGGATGGTGAATTAGCCAACTGTACAGTTTAACCGTCACACTGGAGCATCTAACTGCATTGAGACCAACATCAATAAGACCTACATTGAAAAAACAAAAAATTGGAAGCCATACCATTAGGTAACAATAGCCTAGAAATTTGTCCTACTTTACAGGAGATGTTCAAGAAAGGCTTCTAAATCCATTGGAATCTTAACTATGAAACTAGGCAGAAGCGACTAAGCAAATTGGAATCTACTGTGAAGTTTGCTTGCAAATACAAGGTAGCTGTGTCCGAATACCAATGACGGGTGGATTAATTGTAGTAGTGTTCTTCCTTCCAATTTGTCAAACAACAAAAAGAGAAAAATCACATTCCAACCTACTGCAATGGAAAATGAGAACCCTGCTAGACAACCATCATTTGTCATACCTTCTTGCTTTGCTTTAGTTTTGAAAATGGCAAATATGGAAATGCACCACAGTAACATTCTACTGTAAATGCTATCACTGAGCAGTGCTTTTATAAATTTGTGTGAATGACATCAGCGTTTAACCCAGCCCTCTATTTCAGCTGTCCTGTTTAACCCAGCCCAGTCTGTCAGCCGTACTGGCAGAATCCAAACCAAGAATGCAAACAAAATAGACTTCAAAGCATTAGCAGGCATTATAAATCCTAAGCTTTTACTAGAAGTAATTAATGAAATCACTTTATTAAATCTAAAACTGCGTATCAAAGAGTTGAGAGCCAAAGAGAATCCAGAGTCATTAATTGGATACAAGAATTTCGCATTGGCAACTGACTATAATCTATATGTAGGTGCTACCATAGGATATGAATCAGCACATCTTGCAGTGCTAGGTGATTGGTGTAACTCTAACGAAGTTATGACCAGTAATTTCGGCCCACAAAGAATGGTTTGTGCGGATAAGTTATGCCCAGTAAGTGACACTGCAACAGGTAGCAGGAAGTGTATAATCTGAATCTGTGACTAGTAATTGCTGTTGCTGAGGGGAGGTATGTCAGGGTAGATATTATTCTAGTCCTTCACTTCCTTTTTCTTTTCAAAGTGCTTCCTTTAATATCAAAGAAAACCATTACAAATGACCTTTCCGCTACATTTGAGGGATGATCCATCAAAATCACCCAAGACTATCACCGGGCCCCAACTTTTAAATCATGAACCAGTCTAAACATTCAACCTTTTTCACTGGCTACATGATTATCGGTGAAAATGCAATTTTCCCTTCTACTCAAAATGTGTTTTTGAATGCACAGATAGATTCAGCGTCTCAAAAAACCCTTGGTTCACCCATATTGTGCAATTTCCACAACTGATATTTGCAGTTTCAACATTTTTTCTGAATTTGAGGCCAAATTCTGTGAAAAACTGGCTGGATATATATGGCCAGAAAAAAGACTCAAAATCAAATGTTTAGACTACACTCTTAATCATATGACTCCTAGTGAATTAACCCTCGCGAGTGTCCTTACAAGCTGCCACCTCCACCGCTGAACCACTCCATCAGCATCTAATCTGAATATTGATGAAAGAATGGACAAGAAATAAGATAAATTCATTTTAGATCATGGATAGCGCACAAAGAGATGTTCCAGTATGCTGTCAATATAAGCAGTTCAGGGTAAGGCATTTCTGCCTGTCACCTCCGCTCACATTAACCACATGGAGAAATTTTTGCTGGTATGATTGATTTGCACAGTAAAGCAATAGCTGCTTTACAATAGGGCTAAACAAGCAAATCTAGTAATACATATTAGAATCTACTCGATTATGCTTGAAAGTACCAATGACAAATACAATAGCATAAAAATCTAAAGTGGGTGAATATGACAAGCCTAATTGATAACATGAATATTTTCAAGCACGTGAGTAAAATATTAAACGTTCTGAAGGTAACAGCTAAGTTAATAATAGAAATACTTTTATTTCTTTTGTTCTTTCAAGGAACTGAAACACCACAGTATCTTATGGTGCCCAAACTACAAAGTACTACACCTAACTTTAACGCTAAAGATGACTAAGAAACATTCCGCTCATTCCAGATGTGTCTGCTTTGCCATCATTCCCAGTTTCTCACTCTCCTTCCCACTTTACCAGTTCAAATTAATCCAGTAGCCAGGAGTGATGACAATGCCAGAGTGGAATACCATGTGAATGCAAAAAAGTAAAAATCAAGACATACTCAAATGAACATTGAAAACCAGTTGATCTAAACAAAACAAGGAATCCACACATACAGGCTGGAAATTTGTAAGAAATCTTCTATCTATATGGGTACGAATTGCAATAACTGGAAGAGGCAACCAAGGGTTACCCCACACTCTCCTTCCCATTGTACAAATTCAAATCAATATAGTAGTCCATGTAAATGCAGAATGGCAAAGATTCAAGACCTGTTCAAAGAAAAGCAGTAGATCTAGAGAAAACCAAAGAATTATTAGATACACGGCCAAAACTTTATAGCAAATTGTCTATCTAAAACAGTAAAAATTAAATTTACTGGGATGCTTATGTGTCAATGCTTGGAAACAACATAGGGAATTTTTTTGATTGTTCATAAATACAAATATAATCAATCTAAAAATTCCCATTCAGATATTTCCTTATATAATCTCTTTTTTCTTCTTCTTTTTGGTTCAACATCTGATTTTAAAAACTACCTCAATATTGAGTGTTTTTCAACATCGCAGGCAGACTTTTTAGGCATGACACTGAAACTAACAAAACTACAGGAGAACAAAATGCATTAGTTTCATACCAAGAAGACTTTTGGGCGGGAGTGCAGGAGGTCTGCACCGTTACTGACTCTTTGGTAAAGGTTCTTCGATTAGTTGATGGTGAAAAGCCCGCAATGGGCTATTTATATGAGGCCATGGACAGGGCCAAAAAATCCATTCGCGCCTTAATGATGATAAGAGAGATGAGAAGTTTCAGAAACAACTCCTATGGAAAGTGATTGATGAACGATGGGACAACACACCCCATCGTCCCATTCATGCTGCAGGGATCTCCCTGAACCCCGCATTTTCTTACCCATGTGGGTTCGTATTTGATTCTGAGATCATGGATGGATTCTCAACCTGTGTTCAGAGGATGGTGCGATCTCCAACAGAACGTGCAGAAATCACCAAGAAATGGAGATATACAAAATGGCAAGTGGCACATTTGGCTTTGAGATGGTTGCGACTAATAGGACAACTAAAATGCCAGGTATTTTTTAGTTTGTTTCAAATTTCATTGTCTCTTCAAGTCCATCACTTCATACTTTGCTTCAACTTCCAAATTTCATTTTTTTCTTATGTTTATTTTATTTGTAATTTTGTTGTAGATGCATGGTGGAGAATCTATGGTGCCAAAGTACCCCATCTGCAAAAGCTTGACATTCGAATCATCAGCCAAACATGTAGCTCCTTGGGATGCGAGCGCAACTGGAGCGTATTTGAAAAAATACACAACAAAAAGCACAACAAGTTATACTTGAAATTTAAAATATTGCAAATTTCCAATTAATTTTTTGAATTCATTAAACAATATTTTTTTATAATTATTATTTTATGATCTTTGTACAGATTGGAATCCTAGCGACTTAATGACATGGCCTACGTCTACTACAATCTTCAATTGTGAGTGAGGGAACTTGAGAGGATACCTGATATGGAGGCCATCTCATTGGATGGGATTGACACCACTGCAGCATGGAGGGTTGAGGCCGAGAAGCCTCTCATGGAGTCTGCCAATGATTGGTTAGAGGAAGATGTAGTGGAAGGCATAAAGAAGGAGAAGCAACAGGTGGAAGATGTGACACCACCTACCCAAGCTACCCTTGACACTAGCAGAGGACGTGGTCTACATCCTCTAGCTCCTACTTTTTTAGGTTCTAGAGCATAGCAAAGTCCACTACCAACTCCACCAGCATCTACATCTAGAGGGAAAGGGAAAGCTATTGCATTTTCTTGCAAGAGGGGCAGAGGAAATCAGTGGTATTAGACTTGAGTTATTTGGTTCATTTCATTGTATATGACATTATGACTCCTGATATGAGATAAATAGTTATATTTTTTGTTGATATTTTAAGGCTGACTTGGGACTCAGGAGTCGGGACTTATTATTCAGGACATGATTCACTGTTATGTGTGATATAGCACTAGAAATGATATTACACATCTTATATATTTGTTTTTTTATCATATTTATGTGTCAATGTATTTATTTTATGTTGTAGATGCCTTAGGTATAAAAAAATTAAAAAAAAAAAATGAATATTTTTGTATTTTACAAATTTTTCCCAATTTTTTCCGATTTTTTCCCTCGCCGATATTATCCCAATAACGATTTTCGCAACATTGCTTTATACACAATAAGCACACAAAATAAATAAAAAATTAGGGAACATTTAACAAAGAGCTAGATACATCAAAGTATGTATGTCAACTCGTCAAACTCCTCACCCAGAAATGGTTTGCTAATCCCCAGACTGCAAAATGTACACACGGCTAATGCAGGTTATCTATCTCTTATGTCCCAAAGCATATAAGGAATGTTTTTTATGCTCGTCAGGCCATACTTTTCCTCGTTCTACCTCTCATGTCTTATAGAGCATATAAGAAATGATGCTAATGCTTCCCAAACCATCTTTTATCATTCCGCTAATTGTAACTTCCATCTTCTTTCCATGCCATCTTTCATCAATTTCACGTCTATCCTCAATGTTTGAGGAAGAATTTGTAGCTCCCACAACAAGTAATGTACTTAGCAAATTACCTTATGTTGGAGATGACTAGGAAGAAAAAGAGACAATATTAAGATATATTTTCATCTCTTGATTTCTTTACAATGTCAAGTAAAGGATATGTAACCACAACTTCAGGTACAGTATTTCACAAGACCTAGAATTTACACTACACGCTCAAGTAATGTGAATTATGGAATATAGATTTATTGGATGTACTGATAGAATGGTGTCTCCTTTCAATTTCCTGTATCACTGGAGTGAGTTATTTTTCTAGGTAAAGTCTCCTATGTCCCCTAGAACTTTATCAAATTTCTGCATCTTAATATAGAGGGAACATTTTAACAGCATTGTAATTTGTGTCTATGGCCATCTTGTATAAAAAGTAAGTGAAGCAACTATGGACTGTCATGAATGTTTCACCAAAGCAAACCCAAGTTCATAGAATAGTGTCTCCTAATTTCCTGTGTCATTAAAGTGACAGTTATTTTTCTAGGTAAAGTCTCTTATGTCCCCTAGAACACTTTATCAAATTTCTGCAACCTAATATGGAAGGAACACTTCAACAGGATAGTCCTATGGCCATATTGTATAAAAGGTAGGTGGTGATACAACTATGAACTGTCCACGAATGTTTGACCAAACAAGCCCAAAGGATGAAACAGGTTGGCAGGGCATGGAAAAAGAAGAAGTACAGGCAAGCATGCATGCCAAGGGTAAAATTGTAAGCATGGCAGCAAAGGTATGACAAAAATTGACCAAGCATTTTTCCGGCTTCTATGAAATTTTCTAAAATAGGCAACATTCTCTCCTGCTCATTAAAAACATAAATCATTGATCCATGATGTGTACTGTACATTTAACACAGGTTATATTGACTGTACTCATAGATCATAATCATGATATATTTGCTCCATGACAGCTTTCAAAAGGAACGTTCCATTATAGCTGCTTATAGATGACAAGCCAATATCTAAAGAAGCTCCACTTCCACAACTAGTAGCTGCCTTTACAAGCTCAACTTAGGACTAGACAAGAATGTAGGTCTCGCTCAGAGGCTTACTTTCATCAATCCCCTCTATCCATGACTGCAAAAAGATCACTTTACAAAGGACTAAATTACCTCATCCCTGAAGTGCATGCATCTACCCAGCTGCTTTAGGGTCTAGATTCTAACCACAGACATACACAAGTTCAATTAGAATAGAACTTGTAAATTTGTAAGATGTGAGCAATTCATTTTGTTGCTGGACCAAAGCTACCTTGTTCAGTTTGCAGACATTTAATATGGGTTGCAGAAACATACTGTTTCACGGCAACCTGCCAACTTTTATTAATTACAGCCCGCAATATTTTTGACCCGAACGAGAGCAACTGCCTACTTTAGACATCAAAATATCTATTGAATTTGAAACCCCTTAACTGAAGCATATGGGGATTAAATGCTAATACCAACTTGCAGAACATCCTCAACTTGACACATAAGAGAAAAGGAGCTGGACCAGAGCTACCTTGTTCAGTTTGCAGACATTTTATATGGGTTGCAGAAACATACTGTTTCACGGCTGCCTGCCAACTTTTATTAATTACAACCTGCAATATTTTGGACTTGAACCAGAGCAACTTACTACTTTAGACATCAGAATATCTATTGAATTTGAAACCCCTTAACTGAACCATGGGGATAGAATGCATTTAATACCATCTTGCAGAACATCCTCAACTTGACACGTAAGAGAAAAAGGACATATTCACTGCTGCGGGCTAGTAGCAATAAAAAGATCTCCGTCTCATGTCCCTTTCAAATAAAAAACTAACAAAAGTGGAAACTTCTCCTGAAGCATCAGGAAGTTACATATTAAGAGTTTACCATGGCATCAACATAATTGAATCATTCAACAGAGTATATATAATACCTCAGTGGATCAGAAGAGATAAATAGTCAGACACTTGAATGGAGAAATGTATTTTAATTTTTGATAGCTTTGATATAAGGTGGTGTATAAGAGCAAAGGATAGCACTGGGTGTAAGCAAGACGCAAACTACTCTGCCAAATTTCTGTATGCTGCACTCGTTAACTAATCATTCCTCTTTGAATGCCCTTCAGTTTCAGAACACATCTATAAATATTATGATAATGTTTCCCGTACATTGAAAGCATTATTGAGAAATGAAAAAAATTGGCACCAACAAGGTTCAATTCCCCCAGGACAAGAATAAGCAGTTGAGGCCAGCTGCCAGTCCTGGGTGACTCTGATGGAAACCCCTAATCGCACCATCTTAATTGAACGAAAGTGCTTGTGTTAGAGGTTCAAAAGTATCGTTGCACACGCAGAATGTAATGCCCCACCTCTTTAAGCCAGATTCTAATGTTTCTATTAAGTTTAAAGAAAGCACTTAAGTTTACCCGAAAACCTATGAAAATAGGCAAATCAAAATTACACAAACGAAATAAGTTAATGCTACAGTGTTTTCTTCAAACTTCCAGATGATACCACAAACTCACAACTATCATTACTGACCCCAGACAATTTTAGCATATGCCTTTTGACATTAGTCTGAGAACTGATCACATTATTTATTTAGACGTAAAACATTTTTATAACTAAATTGGAAGCAGAATACAAGACAAATTATTTGAATTCATAAATCCAGCATCTAATGCTTATTAACAAAACAAGGGCACCGTTTCAGAAATAATGGATTGCCAAACGGATCCATCTTGCTGTACAAGATGACCCTGTGTAAGTTTCAGGATAAATATAACGACATAATTCACAAGCTCCACTAAGATACAATAGGCGTATACATCAGATCTGCCCACTACTTACTGTAATCTGCAGCAGAATTGGAGTACAAAAAATGCTGACGGGCGAACTTTTCTGATTAAAATGGAAGTTAACAGTGCTCCCATGGAACTATAGTTTTCCCAAGCCAGATTACCAATGTCTCAGAGGGGCAGCTCCAGCAAAAGTGGCAAAATGAAGCAGATAAAGATATTGGGCTTGTTTGGAGAGCAATAAGGACAAAACAACTAGAACAAAATAACATACCCTCAGAATTGATTGCTCAAACTCCTTACAACATGCTATCAGTTCGTGCAGGCAACCTCCTGAAGAAATTAAGCGGAACAGAAGGAAGTTTGTATCGAAACCTTGGGTGGCGCAGCATATAAAATCCTGATATAACGGACATTACTCGGAACGGAGTGACATATAGAATTATGGCCGCGAACAAACAAAAGGTGACAAATATGGTTGTGGCACGGGGATCTCTCCAGCTCAAGAGAGACTGAAATCTTTCACCCTGTGTTGCCAAGTCTCCGACCACAGTCTGTATTCTGCCCGCAACACTCCTCAACCGATCGTAGCGCATCCTCACCATCTCAGAACTTCTTGAAGTTGGGAAAGTGTCGAATTCCTCGTCGAGTTCATCAGGATGCACCGCCTCGGCATGGGAGAGGCGAGTGTCCATGTGAGGCGGGTGTCGAGGGCGCCATCGATAATGCCATATGCCAATCAGGAACATGTAAAGAAATACAGTGGGCAGGATGAGCTCCGGGTACCACACCAGAATGAGAAAAAGGATATGCACCAGCACTGTCGTGATGGGGTTCTTCCAGTTGCAAATCTCATCAAACCACTTGCCCACCGCAATCAGCCCGGACAGAACAGACATGATCCTGAAGAAATTCGCCTTGCTGCGGCGCATGCTCCACATATGAGAATCCACATCTATCATATACTCCACCACCTCTTTCCGCAGCGGAGGCTCGGCCCTGCTTAGCCTCATTGCCACTATGTTCATCGCTTGATACCGCAGGCTCTCCAGCTGACCCACAGACAGGGGATGCAGGTAATGCATCTTGGGCAACAGAGGGGTAGTATAAATGTGCATCATGTTCACCAGAGATGAGCAAGTGAACCGCACTGCGAGCTGAAGCTCACCCATTTTCTTCACACCAGAGGGATGCAGAACCAGCAAAGGATAAGCATGAGTATAAACCCGATCAGTTTCAAGAGTTGAGAGCCGAATACGTACCTTGCCAATCTTGGCATCCTTGGAACCCTTGTCATTACCGCCCCCGCCATGCAGATGACAATTATCAAAAACTCCAACTGTGATCACAGTGCACGGATCAAAAACCTCCCATGTATACTGTTCATTCCATTTAGGAATAAAGTTATCGATAATGGTCCTGGTCCTAACCCACTTCTGCCCATACTTGGCAACACAGTAGGCATCCGTGGTGCCTCTTCCATCCTTGGTCTTCATAGGCAGCAATCCATGAGCACTCAGAATTCCAACCTCCAAAACCCCAATCGAGGGTTTCCACAATTGCTTCGCTGTTGGCCTCAGATCGCTGCTGTAATGTGTCGACTCATCCAGAACATGATACCCGCCGTCCAAACAGAGCCTTAAGTGTATCCGGCTCGCAAACTTTATCTCCTTTTTCTTGGGCTCCATGTCGGCGAGCGTCGGTTTCTCCAGGTTAAACCACTTCGAATTCACAGTCTTGTGATCCATTCTCCTTGGTATAATGTTCAGAGGAATGATACATTTCCCCAACACTTCATCCTTGTTGGGCCCTGTCCGATCCTCAACACTAAGCACCAGATGTTCTTCAAATGGCTCAGCTGCCACAAAGAGGAGGTCTTCGTTCCAGAGGGGGCTCGTTGTCCGACTCTGTGAAAACTTGGTCTTCAACATCTGGTTACCTATCTGAGCCTTCACAGTCACTTCAGGATACCGGGCCTTATCACTGGGCTGAAGATCTTGGGCCTCTATAACATTAACCCTAACATACCAGAGCTTCGGGGAAAGATATACCTTAGAGCGGATATTCGCCAGGCCGTCCGAATGAACCGCGGCCGCGTCAGAATGCCAGGCCTCGGGGAAGGCCTCATCCGCCTGGGTACCCATCCAAACAGCCAGCATGATTTCCCCCTTAGGGATCTTCGAACCCTTGCGGTCCTCCAGATGGTACCATTGAGGCGCCAGAGGGCTATCAGGGGGCACCCTCGTAGGGACCTCGTTAAGGTCGAAGGACACCCGCCCTATGAAATCATCCTTCACAATGTCCTTGTCCTTCACCACCACTTCCACCATGGACGACTGGATTCTATCCTTCGAGAAAGCAAAGACCTGGTGCCATTCAGGGTTTGATTTCTTCTCAAAGTGCTTCGTGGTACCCTTATAGTTGCCGAGGCGGACCTCGACATAAGGGTCACAGCTCCCCGACATGTCCATGGCGGGCAGATCTTTGGCCTTCTCAACCCTTACATACAGATACTGCATCTGCTCCACAAGATCGTAGGTGCTTGTTGAGCGCTCGTTCGTCATCCATCCACCCCGGACACGACCGTCGCCCAAATGGGGCGAGGTTTCCTTGAGACTATAGTCCGGAGGCTGCATCGGCCTCTGCATCTTGTTCTTCTAATTTTGTCTCGGATTTCTCTCTGCTGATAATATTGGCTTCCAGTTTTGCTCCTTCCCCCTCTTCTCGGCTCTCCACTGTTTCGCTTTTAACCAGCGCTTTCGCCTGCCCTCTTCACATATATGCGCGCGCCCACATGGCTAGAGCCAGGAAATTCATCCCGAGTTTTTCCGGTGCGGACTGACGGAAAGTGCTTTCGTGCGATATACACAATGAATATATGTGGGGAATTGGGGTTTTTTATATTTTATTTCACAGGCTTTCGGCCGCGCGTCAGGAGGGGTCCAGTGTCGGAATCTGAGCGCCAGTAAAAAGCGAGTTCGAGTGTGTATTGTCGCGACTCTATGTGTCGGGCTTCGGGCACAGAGTTTCGTGTGTACACGGCGGCTACTGCCGCTTTCAGGAAGAAGGGTATCCAACAGGTCGCCGGTTCAAATCCCGCGCGCATGCGGACCGGCTGTTCGTTTACCTGTGGTCGGAACGGGTAGATCGATTGGATCTCCCGGCGTGCCCTAAGCGTTTTATCCCTTCTTGCCCAACGTGTGAGAACCGTGTCGGTCAAACTGAATTGGGATTGGTTGTTCTCTGCATCTTGTCAATGCGAATCTGTGGATGCCCCGGGAACATAAATCTCATGCAAATGGAAGGACTACCAGATGGCCCTAGGGCATGGCCAATGGATTCTCCTCTAAATCATGGTTCCTCAGCAATGGATTCTCCTCTAAATCATGGTTCCTGTTTGGTCCTTTCATATTTTCAGTGATAACATGGTTCCTGTTTGGTACTTTCATATTTTCAGTTATAAAATTTGATGGCACATTGTTTAGTGTAGTTTAATTATAGATTAAATGGTTTTTTCCATTATGTTTTTTTCTTGTTAATTATAATTAACTAGAAAAATAATAATTAAAATATGATTAAATTAATTATATAGTAATAATAAATAAAAATCCAAACTTTAAAACTATAATTTTCTCATTTTCAACTAGAATTTCCAACCACCTAAAATTGACCACAAAATTGGCATGAGAAAAGACAAAAAATAACTTTCCTTGAACTAAAGTCACTTTTTAAAGAAAGTTACTGTGGGGTTTAAAAGCTATTTAGTAATTGGTTTTAGTTTAGTTTAATTATAGATTAAATGGTTTTCCATTATTTTTTTCTTGTTAATTATAATTAACTAGAAATAAATATTAAATAGATAAATTTAATTATAAATAATTAATAAATAAAAAAATTCCAAACTTTAAACTACAATTTTCTCATTTTCAAACTAGATTTCCACTAAAATTGACCACAAAATTTGCATGAGAAAAGACAAAAAAAAATAACTTCCTTGAACTAAATCACTTTTTAAAAGAGAGTTATGTGGGGTTATAAAACTACTTAGTAATTAATATTGTCTATAAACTAAGTCATTTTTTAAAAGAGAGTTATGTGGGGTTATAAAACTACTTAGTGATTAATGTTGTATAAGTTAGAATATGTATTATTTAATTGGAAAATGCTTTAAGTTAGGCAATATTTATACAAGTATAATTGGTTCGTTATTGTTATTGTAATTTTAGGGACCATTTCTTTTATTATGGATGTTCAATCAAATTGTTTAGCAAGCGATGTAAATGTTCAATCAAATTGTTTATCAAGGAATGTGGTAAGTTGATCTTATGCAAGCAAATCCTCTTTTACATAACAAACGTAATAAGGATCTAGCAAAAATTTTAGGGATGAGCAAAGTTCTACCGTGCCTAAAATCTATGAATGATGAACCAATGCTATTAGAGGTTATGCCTAATTTTGAATTAGCCATATTATTGAAAATTTGATTAAATTTTTAGCTCAATGGAAACTATGGGTTTCCATATTGTTAGTTTTTAGAAATTAAAGAAGTTTGTTACAAGATTAAATAGCCACACAATTGATCGCTTCTTATTTGCTACTACTATAATTCTCAATATTTAGATTGAGGACTCAAAAATAATTGGTTGCTTTCTCCATTGGTTTAGTATTAATGATTTAGTGTTTGAGAAGAATCCATTCAAAAGTAAAAAGCCTTATGTTCCAAACCCCAAACAATGGTGTTGCATTGTAATAATCCCATTTAGAAGAAGAAAGTGTAGATGACATGGGTCCCTAAGTAAATATCTTTGTTGTGTGTTTTCATCAAAGTTTTATATTCATAAGTAAAAGAATTTAATTACCAACTTTAAAGCACAATGTGATGACTCTATATAATGAATAAAATATTAATAATACAATTACCTTATCAAACATATTAGTTTGGCAATTTGTTAAAGACATTTATCTACATGTACAAAGTCTTTGCAACATTCAATTGTATTTGAATTAATGAAAGAAAAATAACTTAATATCCTATAACTTTAATAACATAATATACTATAAAAAATTAATAACATAATACATAATCAAACACTTTAGAATTATAGTTAAGCACCCATATTCACATGTAAAAAGTTTTGCATTTTAAAGTTTTCGACTCAAATAAATTCACATAAATTAGTTCAATAGCCTAATATTGAAAATCTATATGAGACATTTTCACAAACAAAAAAAATAGTTTAATAGTGTAATATTGATGCTTTACCTTCATGAAAAACATCACTTTTTAATAATAGAAGAATATGATGGAATTTTATAATGAAGTTCTAAGTAATTTATTGATTTTTTGTTTTATTTTTTAATTTAAATATGAATATTTTAAAAGCTCAAAGAGGTTGGATTTAATGGTGGAAAGTAATGAGTTTTTAATTGTTGGGCAAGGTTCAATTGTCATGAGAGTCTAATCCAAAGCAATGAGGGCACCTAGACATTAAGGTCAAATGAGTGGTTACACCAAGAAATAATTATATTAAATGATTTTGTAATCTATGTGCTCTTAAGTGGATCAAAATTTAACCAAGTGTCCTTCAACCTTTTAAGCCTATAAAAATTAGATCCAACAATGGAAAGCCAGAAATTTTTCACTATAAGATAAAATTCAATTCACATTAAAAACTAACCTAAAACCATAAAAACATCTCAACATTATTAAAACAATCCAATTAATAATCACGGTTTAAAACCTCATAAGTGTCCCATCAACCGAATCCTCAACTATAAATTATAATCATAATATTATAGAAATGAGGCTTAAGTGATCTATATCTAACTCTTCAACTAACCTGACAATGAACCACACTTTAATTCGAAAAATACTATCATGTGATTTACACCAAAATATTTTTTCTCATAAACATAATATTGTAATAAAAAATACAAAACCTACTTAATTACAAATTCTTGGACTCAAAATAAATATATATATATTATATATATATAACCCTCAGCGCGTCGAAATTTCCATGTTTTTTTTTTCCGCTTTTATTCCATTTCTAGGTTGCCCGCATTGCTTATAACACAAGTTATGGTTGCCCTTTTTTTAATATAATGTTACAGTGTTCTGGCTTTACTTTAATATAATGGTATAGTGTTTTCAAAATAGCAAATGTTTATTTAAAATTTATTATTTTATATAAATATTATAATTTTAATATATATATATATATAATATTTGTTTTATTTATTTATTTTATATTTTTTAATAATTTATTTTATAAAGTATTAATTACCTATATATTATATGTAGAAGTTTTTTTAAGTAAATTGCCCAATTTACTTATAGAACGCTGTTTAATTTTAATTATTAAAAAAAAAAAATTATATATAGATATATATAAATATAAAAATAATATATAATTAGAAATTTACAAAATATCTTTTGATTTTAATTATAAAGGGTCTGGTTATAATGTTTCTATTATCTATACTTACAAATAGTCTAATTGATAAATTATTATTACCAATTGTAAAGAAAGTGGCCACGTGTGCAGATAATAAATTGCAAAATATCTCCTTGGTCAACTTGCCACGCTGTCATTTCAAAGATCCTTGTAGAATTTATGTTTTCCATTTAATTTTTATAGATATATTATTTAATAATAATAGGCGTAATATTCGGATGTTTTAGATCGTTATAGATATATTATTTAATAATAAGAGGCGTAATATTCGGATGTTCTAGATCGTATTTAAGAGAATATTAATGAGGGGTGTGGATTTTTGGAGGATTTCGTCGGTAGGGGATATGATTTATTAGTATAGGTTTTATTATTATATTATTGTAAAGGAATGTTGATGGTGTTAAATGGAGGGTGGTGGTTTTAAAGAGGGGGTTTGAAATGAGGAGAGTGTGGTATTAAATGTGAGGGAGAGATATTTGTTTAAGATTTTATTAGGGATTATGAATTTGAACAGTGTTATGAAGATAAATTTCATTATAAAAAAGGTTTATTAATTAGTTTATGAGATAAATTTTATTATAAAAAATGTTTATTAATATAAAAATAATAATAATAAAAAATTGTAAAAAAAAATTAATAAAAAATTTATTTGTTATAATTTGATGGATTGTTTATAATGTGATTTTTTGGAGATTTCGGTGACGAATCCGGTGGAAGAAAATGAAGTTAAATCTGATTTGTTGCAAGTTAAAAAATTTTTAAACTGCATATTGATCAGTGCCCTTGAAAAACCCCTGGACGCTTGATTGCAGAAACTAGCTATCAAACTTACGATTCCAACCAGATTTTGACTAGAAAAACCGCCCAGAAAGACTTTCAAAAAATCAGCATTATAAACAATTGCAATTTGATTTATTAAATTTTATTTTTATAAATAATAATTTAATTGCAATTTGATTTATTAAATTTTATTTTTATACATAATAATTTAATTAGGTGATTTTTTGTTTATGCAGTTTTAAGTTGTTGACTCTCCATCCTCAAACGTTCTAGAAATTTTACAAAACGTTGAATTATAGGCCCAAAAGCTCTTCACCCACTTGGAATGTGGGTTAGTTTTTATTTGAAATTATTATCATTAATGATATTTGTTTTTTCAATTTAGTGATGTGTGGTTTTTTTTAATGTTTGGGAATGTTTTGATTATAACTTTAAAGGTTTTATCTATACAAAATTATTTTTCAATAGTAAATGACGTGATTTTTCTTAAGGTTTAAGTTGTTGAATTTTCTTCATCAAAATGTTTTAGAAATTTTATGGAAAAGCTCTTGACCCCTTTGGAAAGTGGGTTAGTTTTTATTGAGAAATAATCACCATAAATGATATTTGTTTTTTCGATTGAGTGTTTTTGCTGTTTGGTGAATGTTTTGATTATAACATTAGTATTTAGAATTTTTTTTATTTGTTTGTTCAATTTGGTCAATTTGGTTTTATGGTTGGGAATGTTTTTATTATAATATTGGTATTTAAATATTTTTTAAAATATTTATTACCACGTGTAGAAAAGCTTTTCATCCTCTAGGTGGGTTATTAGGTTATTATTAATAGGAAATATATATTTTATATTTTCAAGCTGAGAGAGGTTTGTGTCAGGGATGTCCCTTTTCGCCTTTTTTATTCATTCTGGTCATGAACTCTCTAAGCATTCACATCAATAAAGCGGTCGCTGAAAACCAATGCAAGCCTATTAAGATTCGCATGTAAAACTTCATTTCACACAACCTTTTCGTTGATGATGTGCTCTTATTTGCTATGCTATGTAGAATTTCGTGGATGTGTTCAAAAGATATTCTTGAAAGATTCCAAAGAGCCTCCCGGCTTTTTATCAACAAAGGGAAATCCTCACTATATCACAACGATGCCAACATGGAGATGGTGAATTGGATTCCTGAGTTATTCGGTATTGAGACAAGACCGCTCAAGGAGGGCCTCAAATATTTAGGCTTTCATCTCAAAGCTAAGGGTTATTCCAAGTATGACTGACAATGGCTGACAGAAAGATATTATAGAAAGATATCTGCATGGGAACATCGGAGTCTATCCTTGGCAGGCAGAGTCATTCTCTCTCAATTTGTTTTAATGCAGATGGTCATTTATTGGGCTCATTTATTCTTCCTCCCGACAAGCATTATTCTCAAGTTGACCAAGGTTACGACAAATTTTATTTGGGGTGGAAAATCTGAACAGACAAAGTTCCATCTCTCTAAAATGGATAGAATTTCATTGCCTAAGCGCCTTGGGGGATGGGGCTTAATGGACTTGAGGGCTTTTGGAAAGGCTCTATTATGTAAATCGCTCTGGAGAGGGATCTTTGGGGATGGTCCATGGAGTACCATTGTTAAACTAAAATATATGAAAGGCAAAAATCTGGAATATTGGTACAAAACTGGAGCAATTGGAACCAAACATTGATGCAGGAGCATCAAGACCCTCTTCATTTGTAAATATGGAATAAAAAGGGGGGTGTGATAATTTTAAATATTTGTTATTTTTAATCAAAATAAGGAGTGTTGTTTAGGCATAAGCAGTGATGTGGATCATTATGGGTAAGGAAGGAGCTTTTATTTTTAGAATAGGAAAAGATGGGAAAAAGCCTCAAGATGCTTTTACCATATGTATACATTGCATGTAGACTCTTAGAGCTTTTTGTTGAGTGATTCTAGATCATGCTTAGTTTTATAAATTAGGAATCCTCAAAGACATGGAAAAATCGAGAGAGAGTGAGAGAGAAGGAGTGAGTATGAAGAAAAATAGGCCACGATTTCTCTTGTAAATATTTTATCTCTTAATTAATTATTCTCATATTTTTGTGTGCATATGGTTGGTGTGATCTTCAATTAGTTTTATAATTTTTAAAAGCCTATTAAATGGAGATAAGGAATAGTAATTATTGAGTGAAAATTTATGTATGAATGGAGTTCGTAGAACATACGGATGTGTGAAATTTGTCGGACATTGAGTTTTTGATTTGGTTAATAGTTGAATTGCATTCTCATATGCACAGCGTTTGAATATCCTGGTTTATGCGGGTTGAGGCCTGCATTAGGTGGTATCAGAGCAGGAATAGCTCTGTTTGAAGATTCAAGTTTTGTTTTTTTAGTTAAGTTAATTGCATGCGATGAATAAATGTTAGCTTTTTGGAACTGATGAATATTGTAGCAGAGAGTGCAGTGATAAAGGAGTCCAGCAAGGGATTTTAAGTGAATGTGGCAGAACCTAAAGATTCAACAGAGGTTGAATAAAGTTGCAGATGAGAGAATCCTATAGGAGCAGTGGAGGATGCTCGAAAGGTTCCAGCAGAGGACCAATGATTACCAAAAGACCAGATCCGGAGGGAAGGATTGGTGAGGTAAGTGGCAGCAAGAGATTTTGTTGTGGTAGAGGCTTCATGCAACTCATAGGTGAGGAACTTATGGCGAAGGAGATGACTATTGAAAGTCATAAAGGAGAGATCAGAGGTTCAGAAAGAGGTCACAGTAGAAAAGAGAAGGAAAAATATGCCAAGGCGAATGGCATAAGATAGCAATTGACTCAGGAAGAGTATGAGAAAGAGAAAGCTGAGATAGCAGTTCATCTTGAGCTTTTGATGAAGTTGTTGCAGGAAAATGTGAAAAACCAGAGACATGGTTTACTGGTGAGGAAAAGAGTGAAGTGGCAGAGGCTACAGCAGAAAAGGGATTTACAGATAAGCATGCAATTAACAGGGGAGCTGAGGAAGCTGGAGCAAATGATAGATGTACAATTGAGATGGAAAAACCTTAGAACAGTTGAGTTGGAAGAGGAGGTTTCCATTGTTGAAATTAAAGAGGAAGCAGTCAACACTGAGAAGTCTTGTGATTTAAAAACTAATGAGTTGTGCATGTTTGCAGGTACAGAACAGGGAGATGAACAAGCTGTAGAAATTGTTCAAGAAGAGTTGAATCTGAAGGCTGTTGATGCCGAGAAAGAAGGACCAGCTGATGATGAAGATGTGGAAAATCGTGTGAAGTTTCCAAGTTCTACTCCTAAGGAAGTTGTTGAATTGTATAGAAAACTAGATCTCAAGAGAAGAGAGTTGGAAAGACAGAGGACTTATTTGTAGCTGGTGAATGCAAATCAGCTTACTGATGTGCTGACAGAGAAAGTTGAGGAGACATCTGAACCAGAGAAAAAAGTTGCAGATGAAATTGCAGATGATGAGCCAAAGCATGTTGCAGAGGGACAGGAAGTTTGGGAGGTAGCAACATCTATGGCGACAGCGGCAGCAACATCCATAGTGACAGCTGAGACGACATTGATAGCAGCAGAAGAGGCACTGAAGCCTTATGTTTTTTTTATTTTAACAATTGTTTTGTGAGTACATGTTTTATTGAAGATGCTGGAGAAAGTCTATTAGACAGAGAAATTGAATTGATGAAGCGGATGATGGTGAAGGAATCCTGGAAAAGTCCAGCCGTAGGGAAACAAAAGAGAAGCAGCAAGAGGAAGACAGCAGAAGATTGCGAGAGTGCAGCTAGTGAAGCGATGCAGCATAAGGTGTGGAGACCTGGAGAAGAACAACAGACAAAAGCAGTGGCAAATGGAAACTTGCAGCACAAGGTGTGGGATCCAGGCATACACAGATCCCAACACATGATCAGGGATCATGATTAAATTTGGTTGGGTGTATGATGCAGGAGCATCAAGCCCTCTCATTTGTAATATGGAATAAAAGGGGGGTGGATAATTTAAAATATTTTGTTATTTTAAATCAAATAGGGAGTGTTTTTAGGCATAAAGCAGTGAATGTGGATCATTATGGGATAAGGAAAGCTTTTCTATTTTAGAACAGGGAAAAAGATGGGAAAAAGCCTCAAGATGCTTTTACCATATGTATACATTGCATGTAGACTCTTAGAGCTTTTAGTTGAGTGATTCTAGATCATTCTTAGTTTTATAAATTAGGAATCCTCAAAGACATGGAAAAATCAAAGATGGAGAGAGAGTGAGAGAGAAGGAGTGAGTATGAAGAATAATAGGCCACGATTTCTCTTGTAAATATTTTATTTCTTAATTAATTATTCTCATATTTTTGTGTGCATATGGTTGGTGTGATCTTCAGTTAGTTTTATAATTTTTAAAAGCCTATTAAATGGTAATAAGGAATAGTAATTATTGAGTGAAAATTTATGTATGAATGGAGTTCGTAGAACATACAGATGCGTGAAATTTGCCGGACATTGAGTTTTTGATTTGGTTAATAGTTGAATTGCATTCTCATATGCACAGCGTTTGAAGATCCTGGTTTATGCGGGTTGAGGCCTGCATTAAACATGGATCAGCCATTTGGCTCAGTTTTCGGAAGGTTAAGAAATACTTTTTAAAGAATCTAAGGTGGAGGATTCACATTGGAAACAATGTCTTAATTGGTCTTGATTCCATTGCCTGCAGTCGCGGAATCACTTCATTTCCTGAAATCCTCTTGTTTTCCCTTCACAGAAATGGTATTTTTACATGGGATAAACTTATCTCTGAATGGTGCGGACTTGATCCTTTATGGAAGGATGCCACTGATCTTTGCCTACTAGTCGATCTGAGCTCTTCATGGAAAGCTTTCAAAGATGCTCTAAAGGGTAGCGGGATTCAACGTGATGGAACGACTGATCACCTAACTTGGTCCATGTCAAATGCTCAGGTGACAGCCAGAGTAAAAGATATTTACTTTGACTTTATTTCTTCAAGGGTTCCACATAAAAGCTCTATTTTCCCAATGGCTCTCTGGAAATCGGGTTGCCCCCCTAAGATGATTTTTTTTCGCATGGTTGGTGTTTAACAACAAGAACCTGACATGGGACAACCTGAGGAAAAGAAGCTGGCATGGCCCAAGCAGGTGTTCGATGTGTGAATCAGACGAAGAGTCAAATCTCCACATGTTCTTCCAATGCAAATCCTCTCAACAAATCTGGTATGATCTGGCCATTATTTTTGGTTTTCCTCATGTTGTTTTTGTTTCTATCCATGCAACTTTGGAATGGTGGTGCAGTCAAAGGAAGCCAAGGCGTTTTCTTATCGTTATTATGTTATGGTGCGCATGGAAGTGGAGGAATCACAAAATTTTCCGAGATTCCAAAGATCCCTATAGTTCCATTTTGCACCGCATCATTGCTATCTTCGACTCAACTCCAAAACAGTTGGCCAATTAGCTCGGGCTACATGTCTATGGCTATTGTTTTTGGAATCATTGGTGAATGTGGTATCCTGGTTGCTCTTGGAATATGTTTATCCCGGTTATATTTTCTGTGCATCTTTTCCATATTCCTGAACCTTTTGTAAATGTGTTTGCATATGTTTTATGCTCCTGCTTCTCCATGATGTAGGTATTTGTCCTTCTGTATATGGGGCTTGCTTGGACATCTGTCTTTTGTTGTTTCTCATATGTCCTGGAACGTGGCTTCTCTTGCCACTTTTTTGTATCCTATGTCGGTTTTTATATTGTCTCAATATAATCCATGATGTTGTTTTCTCTGAATACATATATATATAAAATTTAGTGGTAGTTTTTGGTGAATGTTTTGATTATAAGATTGGTTTTCACTGAGAAACAATTATTGTTAAATGATATTCTATTTTTTTAATTTAATAATGGAGATTTATTAATATTTTGATTATAGAATCTGTTTTATTAATAGTAAATTTTCTAATATTTGGTTAATATTTTGATTATATATTGTTGAAATTTAATTTTAGTTGAGTTTTGAGGGTTAGTTCAATTAGTTTGAGTTTTTTTGCTAAAGCACTTAGCTAATGGGTCAACACCCTTGGAGTTAGGCTCCCCTAATAAGTTGGTAGGATGTGATCCTTTTGCTTGGGAGTAATTTAATATTAGTTTTTATTTATTAAATAAAAATTATGATGTTTTAATATTTTATTTATCCTAATTTATATAAATTATTAAATTAATGACTATTTTGGAATTTTAAAATTCCAAACTAGATAAAATAGATATTAATATTTCCTAGGAAAAAATGGATATTGCTAACTATTGCCCCAAAATGTGCAAAGAGAGGCCAATAGGAATGCTAAATTGAAAGAATTGTATTTTGGTTTAAAATAATAAAGTTAATGTAAAAATAGATTAGGAAAAAATGTAGCTATTTTGGTTGTGTAGACTCAACAACTTAAAACTACAATTTTCCCTATTTTCAAACTAGCTTTCCACTAAAATTGACCATAAAATATGCATGAAAAAAGACAAAAAGCCACTACCTTAAACTAGGTCATTTTTAAGAGAGAGTTATATGGGGTTATAAAACGACTTAGTAATTAATATTGTATAAGTTAGAATATGTATTATTTAATTGGAAGATGCTTTAAATTAGGCAATATATATACAAGTACCACTGGTTATTTACTTTTATTATAATTTTGGGGACAATTTCTTCTATTATGGATATTCAATCAAATTGTTTAGCAAGCTATGTAGATGTTCAATCAAATTGTTTAGCAAGTCATGTAGATGTTCAATCAAATTGTTTAGCAAGCAATGTAGTAAGTTGATCTTATGCAAGCAAATCCTCTTTTACATAACAAACATAATCATAATCTAGCAATATTTTTAGAGATCAACAAAGTGCTATGATGCCTAAAATCTATGAATGGTGGACCAATGTTATCACTGGTTATGCCTAATTTTGATTTAACCATATCATTGAAATTTTGATTAAAGTTTTAGCTTAATGGAAACTATGGGTTTCCATATTCTTAGATTTTAGAAATTGAAAATTTTTGTTACAAGATTACATAGCCACACAAGAGATCGCTTCTTTTTTGCTACTAATATAATTCTCAATATTTAGATTGAGGAATAAAAAATAATTGGTTGCTTTCTCAATTGGATTTAGTATTAAAAATTTAACGTTTTATAAGAATCCATCTCAAAGTAAAAAACCTTATGTTCCAAACCCCAGACAACATATTGCAATAATCCCATTTAGAGACAGAATGTGTAGATGACATGGGTCCCTTACTAAATATCTTAGTTTTGTATTTTCATCAAAGATCATATGCATAAGTTAAAAAAAATTAATTACCAACTTTAAAGTACATTGTGATCACTCTATATATATGAATAAAATATTAATAATGCAAGTACTTTATCAAATATATTAGTTTGATGGTTTGTTAACGATCTTTATCTACATGTACAAGGTCTTTGCAACATTAATTTTGTGCTCGAATTAATGAGAAAAAAAATAGCTTAATATCATGTAACTTTATAAATATGGATAAAAGATTAATAGCATAATATATTATCAACACATGAATAAAAAAATTGATAACATAATATATTAGGAAACACTTTAGAATTATAGTTAAACACCCATATGTATATGTAAAAAGAGTTTTGGATTTTAAAGTTATGTGCTCAAATCAATTTACAAAGAATAGTTTAATAACCTAATATTCAATATTTGTATGAGACACTTTCACAAAAAGTAATTTAATAGCTTAACATTGAAGATTTATATGACACATTTGAAAAACATCACTTTTTAATAATAAATGTAAGAATATAATGAAATTTTATACTGAAGTTTTAAATAATTTATTGGTTTTTTGGTTTTATTTTTTAACTTAAATATAAATATTTTAAAAGTTCAAAGGAGTTAGATATAATGGTCAAAGGAGTTGGATATGATGGTGGAGAAACAATGAGTTTTTAATCATTGAGCAAGATTCAATTGTCAAGAGTCTAACCTAAAGCCATGAAAACACCTAAACATAGTAGTCAAACTAATAGTTACACAAAAAATAATTATATTAAATAATCTTGTGACCTATATACTTTTAAGTAGATTAAAACTTAACCACATATCTTTCAATTTTTTAAGCCCAAAAAATTGAATAAATGGTGAAAAACCAAAAACAAATCACTATTAAACAAAATTCAATTCACATTAAAACATAACCTAAAACCATAAAAAAACACCTTGACACTATTAAAACACTCCTAAATTATAATGATAATATTATAATAAAATACAAAACCTACTTAATTACAAATTGCTAGACTAAATAAAATATATATATATTACAAATTCCTAGACTAAATAAATACTATATATATATATAGCATTGTTCTCAATTTTTCAAATACACAAACCCTCGGGGCGTCGAAATTTTCGTCATTTTCCATTTTTATTCCATTTTGTCAGAGATTGGTAGGTTGCCGGCATTGCTTGTAACACAAGTTTCTTTCCCTTCCTTTTTTAACATAATGTTACAGTGTTCTTGCTTTATT
>APFE031122871.1:49041-77255 GCA_000404065.3 Pinus taeda
TTATTTTTACTTTTACTTTTACTTTTATTTCTATTTTTATTTTATTTTGAGCAAGTTAAAAATGTTTATATTATATTACATTAATCTTTTTACGATAAAAAATAATAATACTCCTCTTGTTACACCGAAGGTGTCCCTTTTTGAAATTGGTCAAGTTAAGCATTGTCTACCATTTTCATGTCCATTTGACATATATCCTGATATTTACACCCATGACATATGTCTGTGTGTACTTTCATATAGACCGTTTTCTCGCTAGAAGAGACTTTAGCTGGAAAAGTCATAAAGCACGCGATGTAAGGAAATCCATATAATAAACAAAACCGTCATTAGTGGACCATACCTGGCTCTAAGGTATGGTCCCTTTGAGATATTGGAAAAGGTGGGTGATAATGCCTATTGACTCAGTTTACCACCATATATGCACATTTACTCAGTTGTGAAGGTAGAGAATTTGAAACTCTATGAGCCTTCCATGCTAGATCAGGAAGAGGAACAAGTCCTACCTTCTGTGGAGGATTTGGCACTAGATGCTCAGGCAGAGTTGACAAAAGATATAGTTTTGCAGAAGAGGTCCAGAATTACAAGACAGGGGCATCATGACCTTTGGCAGATTGGGTTGAAGGGAAAACTTCCATGCAAAGCTAAATGGTACACCAGAGAGAAGATGGAGGAAAATTATCATCATCTCATTCAGTAAAAGCTTTTGGGGACCAAAAGCCTTCCAAAATGGGGAGGTGTGATCTGAATTGATCATTATATTGTTTATCATCCATCTCGATGCATTTGGAGTGGAAAAAGTGGAGGAATCAGCTCACGGGGCCGTTTTTACTAGTGGATCCCAGTTTGGCAAAACAGGGTCTAAAACCTCTCGAAAGTGTTTTGAGGCATCAAATGACGATTTTGGGGGTAAAACTTTAACGCTTTAGTGCCACACCTTTCCATGCTATTATACACACAGAGATATTTCCAACAGAGCAAGAAGCACATCAATAAGAGTCTTTATGCAAAATTTATGTCACTCAGAAGTTGACCTTCATGTTTTCACACGTATAGTTCGGGAGGATACCACGTCAACCCCCATTATTCATGGAAAAGGGGCTAGTCACGTGATTATGATGTAAATAACTCTAGAAGAGTCTATATTGTAACTCTAATTAAGAGTTGATGTAGCCAAACTTAACCACTAGTAGGCTATTGGGTTGCGTTATAACCAGGCCACTAGGAGGAAGAGGCATTCTATTATTTCGAGAGAATTTTGTTTCATAGCTAAAAAAAGATAGCCAAGAGAGATAGGAGGTAAAGCACATAGAGAGGATTTGTGCACTGTAGCAACCCACGAGCCATAGGCATTACTTATTTGTACCTGCAGCCATATTTCCAGACAGAGAAAGAGAGGGAAGCAGCCTCACCTTCCAACTGGATTTTCTCCCGAAAGGCTTTCTCAGAGATCATATCTTGTGTCTTATATGTGTGTGTAAGCTTATTTTGTTGTTCTCTACTTTTCTGCATAATTTCATTCGCATGCATGCACTAATTCACTTAAATCTTAATAAAACTGTGTAGAATCTCACATTTTTAATATAATATTATCAGATATGTTGTGACGAATTGTCTCATGGAATATCCACTACAACTTATGGATCATTTGGTATTAGAGCAGGTTTCTTTGGGTATTTGTGGATATTTGCAGGGGATCTAGGTCAGCGAGGTCGAAAATTGTAAAACTCTAATCATGGTCGACGAATCTGTAAATGAACCCGGTGATCTTGCAAAGGTGGGGTTTTTTCAGCTCGAACAATAAATCACGGATATAAACCGCAATGTAAACCTCTTCATGGTAGCCCTAAGCAATAATCTGGGGATATTTGGAGAAGATGGGGGTTCAAATGTAGAGGACAAATCAGAAGGGGGATCACGAGATCGGGAAGACACGAAGAACCAATCGAAGAAAGAACCGGAAAAAAGATCAACCCAGTTTGAGCGTCATGAATCAATACTTGTTTAAAATGGAAGAAAAAGTCGATATCAAGTAATAACATGGTGAGAACGACGCTCTGAAGCTAAACCATTGGTTGCAACAACTGGAAGCTTATTTCAGTGTACATCATATCAAGGAAGGGGGAAAGATCTCATTCACGTGGTTGAAATTAGAGGGCCATGCACTGACTTGGTGAGAAAGCCACATGGAAACCCTGAGGTTGGAGGGAGAATCTACAATGACTAAGTTGGACGATTTCAAAACCCTCATTAAGTCACAGTTTTATCCCATTGGTTATGTGGAGGACTAGTGGATATAGTGGCATTACTTCAAGCAAAAGTCAAGCCAAAGCATGCAAGAATACACCATAAAGTTCAGGAAGATGGCTATAATGTTGGGTATCTCTACAAAGAACCAAATGTACTCCTCAAGTATTTAAGGGGTCTGCACCACCATCTGCATGAGAAAGTGATCTTGTTCAAGCCCAAATTGGTGGATGAGGCTTATGTACAAGCACAATAATTGGAGAATATAGGCCTGAAGAGAGCACAATCAATTGGATTAAAGCAGAGATGGCAACAAGAAGCTTCTAAGGAGGGGAAGAAGAAGCGAAATGGGGGGAAAGGTATGAAGACAACAACGACAACACACTAGTGCAAAGATCCTAGAAGTTACTGCACCCACCACAACATTGATGACCATATAGAGGAAAAATGTTGGAAGTTGTATCCAGAGCTAAACCTGAAGAACAAGAAGAAAGATAACAAGAAGAATAATCTCATGGCCACTAATTCGAGCAACCAATTTGAGAGCAACTCGAACGTGGTTGAGAATATCATTTGTACATCAGTGCATAAGGAGGTGAATCTGAGTAACCTTCAACAACAGGAAGAGAAAGAAATGACCAAACCCTTCCATATAAAGATACAGGTCAAGAAGACAAAGATTGATGCTCTATTTGACTCAAGATTGCGGGTGAAACTCATTGTAGTAGAGTTGGTCAAGAAGTTAAGGTTGGAAGTTCCTGGTCATCCAAACCCATATCCATTGGGATGGGTAAATAAGGATGCAAATTTGAAGGTAAAAAAATAGTGTAAAATTAGATTTGTTATTAGTGTTGATTTTATTGATGAAGTAGACCTATACGTGGTTCCCCTTGATGTATGTGGAGTCGTGTTTGGGATTCCATACATGTACATATGTGATGCAATATTCATGAGGAGAGCCAACCAGTATCAACTCGTCAAGGATGGAAAATCGTTCATCATCAACACGCACTAAGGCAAGTCTAAAATCTCACTGGTAAGCGCCAACCAAGCAAAAAAATTGATTAGTTCCAGTAAGAAGTATGTTTTATTTTTTTAAAGAGAAATCCAGTCTGAAGAGGAGTCAATAAGAGGCAAGGCATCCCTTGAGGGGTGTACTAAGAAACATAAACAACAATTGGAGGAGTTGTTACAAGCATACAAGGATGTGTTCCAAGAGCCTAAAGGGTTACCACCTAAGAGAGAAGTGGAGCATGAGATTCAACTATTCCCAGACTCCCCATTGCCAAATATTGGGTTGTACAGGCAATCTGTTATAGAAGCAATTGAGGTGAAGAAACAATTGCATCAACTGGTGGAACAAGGTTTCATTCGACCAAATATATCACCATGTGGGCCACCCATCATCATTGTGCCAAATAAGGATGGGACTTGGCAGATGTGTATATACTACAAGGCATTGAATAATATCATGACCAAGAACAAATACCCCCTGCCTAGGATAGATGATCTATTGGATAAGTTGCAACAAGAAAAGTACTTCACCAAGTTGGACTTGAAGTCTGGATATCACCAAGTTCAAGTCAAAGAAGAAGATACCTGGAAGACTTCCATCAAAACTAGGAAAGGTTTGTATGAGTGGTTAGTGATGCCATTTGGCCTATGAAGTGCACCAACTACATTTATGAGATTAATGAATGATGTAATACACCCTTTTATAGATTCATTTTTTATTGTTTATTTGGATGATACACTGGTATATAGTGCTACTTGGGAGGAGAATATTTCACATTTGATGCAGGTGCTGGAAACATTGAAGAAGCAGTAACTGCTAGCAAATCTCAAGAAGTGAAAGTTTGTGCAACAATGTTTGGTGTATCTGGGGCATGTGATTGGTGGAGGAGAACTGAATATAGATACTTCCAAGATGGAGGCGATCATGAAATGGTCAGTGCCTACTAATTTTTTTGAGGTCATGTGTTTCATTAAGGAAGCACAGTGCCTGAGGAAGTTCATAGCCTCATTTTCAACTATAGCAACAATGTTACATGCCATAATAGCAAGTGGCAAGAGTTTCCAGTGGGGGAAAGTTCAACAAAGGGATTTCAAAGAGCTAGAGAAGAAGATCGGCCAAGCACTAGTTCTGGCATTACCAAACTTACAATGACCCTTTGAAGTGGAGACAGATGCGAGTGCGTATTCTATGGGAGTTGTCTTGATGCAAGGAGGAAAGCCTGTATACTACCATTTTGAAGTATTTCATGGGGCATTTCTTAACTACCCTACCTACGATAAGGAGCTCTATGACATGGTTCAAGCTGTGAAGATGTGGAAGCACTATCTGATGGGGAAGGAGACAGTAATCCACACATATCACCAACCATTACAATACTTACATGCCCATAGTACGCTACAACAGACCAGAAATTACAAGTGGATGGGAATTTTACAACAATTTCATTTGGTGATCAAGTATAAGAAGGGAAGCACAAACAAGTTGGTCGACATGTTTTGAAGGCCACCCACATCAAAGATCACAACTTTGGGGAATCTTATGCACATGGGTCCATTCACCCATGATGCATACAAAGAGGCATATTCAGAAGATGAGGACTTCAAGGAGGTTTATCAGCAGTAGCAGAGTTAGAGTCATGTGCATGATGGCAACAACACTATTGGCTACCATCTCCAGGATGGGTTACTCTACAAGATGGATATGTTATGTGTTCATAAAGGTGAGCGATTTCAACTGATTAGAGAGGCTCACACCTCCAAGGTTGAAGGGAAAATTGGTGTAGGGAAGACCGTGGCTAACGTGCAAAGGTATGTGTATTGGCCCAAGATGCAAGAGCATGTAGCTAGGTTCATAAGAGGATGCATGCTTTGTTGTACCAACAAGCCTAACAATAGGAAACATGGTCTATATCATCCCTCACATGTACCTACTCATCCTTGGGAAAGCATTTCCATGGACTTTGTGGGAGGTTTACCGATAACCAAGAAGGGACGTGACTACCTGTTCGTGGTAGTTGACAGGTTCAACAAGATGTGTGTTTTGATGCCCTGTAAAAAGACCATTAGCGAGAAAGAAGCAACAAACTTGTTCTTTGGACAGGTCTGGGTGCACTTTGGTATACCAAGGAGCATCATTTCAGACAGGAATACAAGATTTCTTAGTGCATTCTGGACTACATTATGGGAGAAGATGGAAACAAAGTTGAAGAGATCTACAATGTTCTATCCACAGGCATATGGGTAGACATAAGTAGTCAACAGGACTTTGGTGTAGCTTCTAAGAAGATACAACCAAAAGCATCCAAAGACCTGGGATAAAAATCCTATATATATACAACATTTTTACAATAGAGCAGTCCACACTTCTATAGGAAAGTCCCCATTTGAGATTTTTTTTGGATATTTTCCACCTTCACCTTTGGGTATTGCATATGGGCAACAAGGAGGAGTGAGGGAATTTCTTATGGGAGATGCTTTGAGGACTAAAAAATTATAGAGAAGATCAGGCAAATCCATCTACAGGTACAAGAAACACTACATAAGTCATAGGAGAAGTATAAGGGCAGTCATGATCAACATAGAACAAAGAAGTCATTCAAGGTGGGAGACAAACTATGGTTATAATTGAACAAGAAGAGGTTGCAGGGGCTTGGTAAGAAAATCAAGGCTCTGAGGTATGGTCCCTTTGAGATACCAGAAAACATGGTTGATAATACCTATTGACTCAGTTTACCACCATATATGCACATTTACTCAGTTCTGAAGGTAGAAAATTTGAAACTCTATGAGCCTTCCGTGCTAGATCAGGAAGAGGAACGGGTCCTACCTTCTGTGGAGGGTTTGGCACCAGATGATCAGACAGAGTTGACAAAAAATACAATTTTTCAAAAGAGGTCTAGAACCACAAGACAAGGGCAGAATGACCTTTGGAAATTTTGGTTCAAAGAACAACTTCTAGGCAAAGCTAAATGGTACACCAGAGAGAAGGTGGAGGCAAAATTTCCTCACCTCATTCAGTAGAAGCTTTTGGGGACCAAAATCCTCCAAAAATGGGGAGGGGTGATCTAGATTGGATAATTATATTGTTTGTCATCCATCTCAATGCATTTGGAGTGGAAAAAGTGGAGGAATCAGCTCACGGGATCATTTTTACCAGCGGGACCAAGTTTGGAGAAACGGGGTTTAAAACCTTCCGGGAGTGTTTTGAGGCATCAAACAACGTTTTTTGGGGGTAAAAATTACTGCTTTGTCATCAAACTATGATAATTCTGAAATTGGAACCCTATTGCAACAATTGGCGTTATTTCTCCTAATTGTTAACTAATTTAATGATTTATCTACTACGACAAATATTGAAATAAACACACTGCAACCTTCACAAGTAAAATACTGCGGAAAAATAATGCGCTGGAAACTTAGAAATGATAGCACACACACATAAAATATGAGACAATTATTTTTAAACAAATGTCCCTAGAAAAACCCAACTTGGGAAAAGCGGTGCAACAGTGAGGGTTTTTATTATTATGCAGTAATGAAAATCTGAGTACAATTTGGATGCCTAAAACTGACAATCCACAACAAGAAATTGGGAAAAATTATTGAAGAGGATTTATCCTTCCTCCATCAGCAATCTCGACACAACCTACCTTAAGAAACTTGACCCTCTAGCCCTATGTGTCAGCCTCTACGCAATCTTCTTGACGTTAAGCCTCCAATCATTCTCTGATGAAGTCGTTCTGCCTCCAGCTATTGAGGAAATCGTCTCCTCCTAGAACCTCTGCCCGGCCTCTGGAACTGAGAACAATTTTCTCTCCAACTAATAGAACTGCCCTCTCTGAAGTTATTGCACTGCCTCACTAGGATAACTCAACCCTCTTGTTGTTACCTCTCTAGATCTGGAAATCTTCCTTTGGATCACTGTCCCTGCCCCTAACTCACTGCTTCGATCTCTGTCTCTCTTCGACAACTAACTGTTGCTACTTAGAAAATCGATCTTCCAAGAAATCAAACTGCTTAAGTGTCTTCTCCATCAGCACATGAATGTCTTCTTATAATCCATTGTTGGAGCACCAACGACCAAGATTAAAACTTAATCAATGGATATGATCATCTTTGGATCGATCCGTGTGAGTTTCTATATGATTCTCACCTTATCTCAATTAATATTGATTAATTAACCATATTCCCTAAGTTTAGACTTAGGAAATATTAAAAAAACAGTTAATAATCTAATTGAGACACTTCTAGGTGGAATTTATAGAAACGATTTCTGGGTTTTAGAGATCTCATGTATTCCATCATTTCCACCAAATTTCGTGGCTATAAAACATATGATGCTACAAAAACTAACATGCACCATTTCATATTATTCTACACACAAAGATATTTCCAACGATACAAGAAGCACGTCAATTAGAGTTCGTATGCAAAAGTTACGCCACTCAGAAGTTGACTTTCTTGTTTTCACACCTATAGTTCGGGAGGATGTCACGTCAGCCTCCATTATTCATGGAAAAGGGCTAGCCACGTGATTATTATGTAAAATATTGTAGAAGATTCTATATTGTAACTCTAGCTAAGAGTCGATGTAGTCAAACTTAACCACTGGTAGGCTAGCAGGTTGTGTTATAACTGGGCCACTAGGAGGAAGAGGCATTTCATTCTTTCGAGAGAATTTTGTTCCATAGCTGAGCAAAGATAGCCAGGAGAGATAGGAGGTAGAGCACAAAGATAGGATTTATGCATTGTAGCATCCCATGGGCCATAGATATTACTTCTTTTTTCATGCAACCATATTTCCAGACAGAGAAAGAGAGCGAAGAGACCTCACATTACAGTTGAGTTTTCTCCCAAAAGGGTTTCCCAGAGAGCATATATTTTGTCTTATATGTGTGTGTGAGCTTATTTTGTCGTTCTCTACTTTTCTACATAATTTCCATTTGCATGCATGCACTAATTCAGTTAAATATACAGATCTAAAATTTTAATAAAATTGTAATAGTGTAGAATCGTAGATTTTTAATATAATATTATCAGATCTAATGTGATGAACTGTCCAGTGGAATATCCACGGTAGTTTACAAATCACCTTATGTAATGTTCACTAATTTAAAACCTCATAGTTGTCTCATGAACTTAACCCTCAACTAAAAATTATAATGATTGAGCGGAGAGGCTCATTGAGCCAAGAGGCTCATTCTACAACCCAATATGAGAGAGATGTGTATGTACATGTTCAACTCGGAGTTGACACATATCTCTTTTAAAACATATTAAAAAAAAAAACAAAAAAAACCATCATATATAATAAAAAAAGAAAAAATGAATATAAGTGTTTGGTTTGTTTAATTAAAAATATAATAAAACATGAGTCATCTCACTTTCAGTGTCAAATTTTGCACTCTAGAAGAAGTTTTCACCTCAAGAGATTTAATCCCTCTCGACTCTCGCTAGAATCATGGTTAAGATAGATCTATACTAGTAACTGTAAAAAGCAACTCCATATCACAAAAATACAAAACCTACTTAATTAGTAATTCCTCTTTCTCTCTCTCTCTCTCTATATATATACTTAAACACTAAGCATGACGAATTTTCGTCATTTTCCTTTTTTATTTAATTTTGTTAGAGATTGGTAGGTTGTCGATGTCATGTATATCACAAGTTTCATCGCCTTTAAAAAAAATATAATGTTATTGTGTCTTTGCTTCTTTTAATATGATGCCATAGTGTTTTTCAAAATAGCACATATATATTTAAAATCTACATATGATTTTTGAATTATATATATATATATATATATATATATATATATATATATATATATATATATATATATATATATATATATATATATTATATATAATATATATATATATATATATATATATCGTAAGCTTGGTGGGACTACATCTTCATCATGTCCAACTTCTCACCCTGATCGAGGGGATAGCACAAGATTTGAACCCAAGACTTTTGGTTTGGTGAGACTTCATTTCTACGACCATTGCTAATTGAGCTACCCCAAGTGGACAATTTTATTATATTCTTTAATTTATATAATAATTTAATTTATAAACATTTGGGTAGTTTAATTGGTGCTAGTTCTATAAACTAGCAATTGCCAGAAAATGGTGTAAAAGTATGTTGATAGGATTATTAAATTAGAAAAAATTGTAGTTTGGTTTCATAATCATGCAAATAATATTGATATATTAAATTTATTTTTATTTTTTTATTTATTTATTTATTTTTTTGGTGGTAGTTTTTAATATTTAATGTATTTTTAATGTGTGTGCACGCTTTGATGTTGTAATTTATTGATGGTTGAAATACAGAAAACTGGAAAAAATACCATGTTTTATATTGCAAAGCAACATATAATTATCCTAATATAGAGTTGATACGCTGCATTAAAAAAATATTAAAATCATATATAAAATATTTCAATGTTCAAGTAATAAATGTGTGTGAGAGAGAGAGAAACCATTTTTATAGTTAAAATATTTCAATACTTTACTATAAATTTTTAACATTAACTTAATACTAAATTTATGACAAATTAAAGTAGAAATTTCCACATGATAAATTGGAAAAAAAATACTCATAATAAACTTACGCTAATAATATAATTTGAATCCCATCGCAAAAAACTAGAGTATCATCCATAGTTTGGATCCCATCCGAGCAAAAAGTAATAATCCAGGATAACCACCTTATGTTGCTCACGAAGTATCCTTCTAATTGACTACTATGTATATTTGCCCAAGATGGTGACCAACAAAAAATAAATAGTAATTTCACATCTCCAAATAAAAGCATCACTGCCTATTTCTCAAACTCCGAAAATTCATTCTCATAATGCTAATGGGTTTAAACTTTGGAGAGGTGCATGTGGAGAAACTCCCATGCCAAAAGCCATAGCACAATTCTCTTCACTAGTGCACTTTTGTTACGTTTTAATCCTTGCTTATTGTTGCATTCATAAAATTTTGTTAGTAACAAATGAACATACATAACTTTACAAGCCTGCCAATAATTAACATTATTTCCTTCCTGCTAGGCTCTTGCTTGAGTTTATGAACGTCTTGTCTCGAGTTTTTCCACTTCAACGCATATACTTCTATTTCCTTCACAGGACAAAGATTTGTTTTATAACTAACTAACTAAATAAAACCAGAATTAAAAACATTGTAGCTTGTGAGAGAGAAGATTAAACACTACCTCATATATTGACTTCGAGATTCGCTCCCCTTGGCTTAGTTTTTTCCTTCATCTTGTTAATCTCTGCTCAAACTCCTCTTTGTTCTTCACACTTTCTCCTCTTTAATGGTAAGGTCTTTTCTAGGCTACATTAACTTGTGGAATGCATTCTTGTCTTTTTTCGATTTACCTTTTTGTAGGATATTTTCTAGGTTGTTCAACTCTGGGTTTCTTCTCTTCTAATCTACTTTCCCATGGTTCTCTATTCTTTAGGCCAATCAAAATTTTGCTTTCATTTTTCGTTCTTCTTTATTTGTCTCTTTTCCAGCTCAAGTAAAACAACACTTTCAGATGGGCACTGAAAAGCAATTGCAAGGGAGTCACTCTGCTGCACAACTTAGAAAATTTCCTAATTTTGACATTATGTTAGATTGTGAAGAGTGTATATTTCAGACACCAAAATACAGGACAGATACAATTTAAAATTAAGAGAGAAGCATATTGTCACATACATCCAATATTATTCATCACCAATTTTCATCACACACGTGATATTTTCATTGCATGCACAATTGCTAGAGCAACTGTGAATTTTTCTGTGGACTTGCCTATAGCTCCAAATATCACCCTTGGTATTTCTGATGCTTGGTTTATGGCCTAGGGCAACCCCTCCTGTTGGCTTATATGGGCCTAACCCAGGTTCGGAAGAGTTATTTAGCCAAACAAATCCCACAGCTACCGACCCTTTCGGCAACAGCCCGCAGAGTGCAGATTGAGGTCTCACCCGAGGTAGCAGGGGAGGGTGCTGGAACCAGGTTTCCACACCCTTGGGATGTCTTGACGTGATCTGGAAGGTTTGCACGCCGTTTTGTGGCCTTGTGTCACTTTGCTTTTGCGTAGATCTGGAACCAGGCAATTCCTTAATATTTATGATTACGGAGTTCGTTACAGATCAGATCTACTGTTTACGGTCTTTAAGCAAACATTTACTAAAGATAACCAATTCACGCACCCAGAAAAGATACATATTTACATAAACTCAATATGTAAGCATAAGCGCACAGATCAAACAGATATATCAACCATAAATTAACCAGATCTGCAATAATTTAGATTCAACACAATATTTCAGAACCAACTTATATTTAATCAATTCTTTTGCTAATACAACCAGATCTGCCCTATGCACTCAGTTGCAGGGGTCTGTGCGCACAGTTGCAGACTCTACCAGGCCTCTGCGCACACAGCTGCAGAGCCTCTATCTACCCACCAACAACCTTGACTCGGACTTATAGACACTTCAAGACTTCTTTCTTCAAAAACTCATTACCTTCCAGATCCAAAAGTACATACCAAAAAACTGACTCCTAACTCTAGAGCCTTGCTCTATTTATGCATTTCCTTGGTCTGCGGACCATGGGCGGCCGAATTATTTTACATTATCTTTGGGCGAACAACCCTTTGACTTGACTCATTACAATTTGCGCTCCGCGCATCTCGCAGAGCCTTTACCATACCTTTACCCAAAGTTGTGGGCTTTAAGCCCCAAAATTGGTACGCGGGGTCTCTGTTACCCAACAATCCCCCAACACAATCATTGTGACTCATCTCGAGTCACTCAGCTGGTGTGGCAATCTTTGTGCGGAGGTTGGTCAACAATTTCTGCACTTCATTTGTTCTTGCAACGAACTCTGCCGCTATCCTCTATACTAGTTCTATGTGAGCTGCTGATGCATCCGTATCACTTACAGCTGCCTGTCCGGGATCACCTACTGCTTTCATGTGTGCTAACTTTCCTTCGATGGCTATGGAAACCACAAATGCTTCATCCAGCCAAGGCTGGATGCGTTCTTTAAGCACTGCCTCCTTTTGTCGCGCAACATCAACTTGTGCCTTGAGAGCCTGGGCCTCCTTCATTTTAGCCAACCTTTGCTTGATAGCAACCGTCTGCGCAGCCCCTCGAGTGGTGTCATAAGCCTGCTGCAACTCCCGCACTTCGGTTTCAACTTGCTATATGGTTGGGTCTTCATGGAGGAAGGTGAGCATAAGGAGGGATTGATCTAATAGTCCTGAGCAATCTTGGACAACACACTTTATCATGTCCAATCCTGCTTGAATTTCACCGCGGCACTACTCCTGAATTTTTGGTGGTGTGGTTGGCTGCGTCTTTAGCCTGAGTTTTGCAATTTGAAGATTTAACTCCCATTGAGTCTTTGCGGCCTCCTCCTGGGCAGCCCAAAATCCTGTGGCCATGCGGTGAACCCTATCAATTGTTGGAAGTTTCGCTAGGATAGCTAACTCTGGAACCTTGCTGCAAGCTTCCATCACGACCTGTTCCACTTCCTAGTTGCGTGTGATCAAGTCATCTCCCTGGAGATTGACCTACTTTAGATTTTTTTTGTGCTCCAACAATATTTGCAGGGCGCTGCCTTCCCTGGCTCAAAGCTTAGTGGTTACCTCATCCTGCAGTTGGTACAGGATTTCTCTAGGGAGGGTGGTAAGATTGAACCCCCAACTTCACACGTCCCCCTCTACTTCTACTAAGACAGTGCCTGCTAGCAGCGCTAATGTGTTCATTGTATTGGTGCGCACCATTTGGTCAATCACGACAGTGTCCTCTGTTAATTGTGGGGTTACCCCACCCGAGGGTCGCACCTGTAACACCTGCAACTATGCTCAGATCTCCCCCAACATAGTTGTTTGCTCTATGATCAAGTCCGTCCATGCCTCAGTAGGGACATTACTCGTCAGTTTGCTGCTTTCAATAAACTCTTTTTCCAAAGCTTTTGCTGTCTTGGACTTCTTGCGTGTGTGCGGTGATTCCTTGCTACGCGGTCGCTTTACCTGGGGTGATTTTGTAATATGGTCTGTGCGTTCTTGTATCTCCTTCTCCTGGTGCATGTCTTATTCCAAGATACCTTCAGCTATTACTTCCATGGTTGCCTCCGTCTGCGAAGCTGCCTGTTGTCCCTGACGGGTCTTTTCTGCCAATTGATTGAGTCGCTGCTGGAGTTCCTTTTTTCGCTGTTGCGCTGCCATTTTTTCTAATACAGCTTTGTCTCAGGCGTGCCACTCTAGAGGCCATGTTGTGAGTACCTTGTAAATCGCATCGTCTGTTGCAATGACCGGAAGCGTGACCCATGCTCGCTTTGGATCCTTCCGTGCCCAGATATATAAATGATGCATGTCCGCTTTAAACTCAGCCGTGCTTTGGAAATTGATGTAAATTGTTGGAGACATCCGTGGCCTGCGAGCGATCCGTGTTCGGATACTCCCCTCCATGAAGGTCCAAAAAACCTTGATGTCAGAAACCCTTACTACGTCCTTTGTAGCCCAGAGCAAAGTATACCGCACTGCTTCTGGTAGTCTATCTTCAATACTAGGAAACTGGCTACCCTATGGCAGTTATCCTCCAACCAGAAGGATTAAGAGTAGCAACCACGCATAATAAAATGTCTTACCTTTTCCCTGTGCTTCCTGATAATTTTTCAAAAATTTATCACATAAGAACTACGCTCAATTGAATTGAATCCCATTCGCACACTATTCTGCAAGCGCAATGACAGGAGCTGACACTTCATTTGCATGACATTTCCACATTAGTTTACTGGCTAGTAACTAGTTGGCGATTCACACCCTTCGATCTTTGATGCTTGTTATTGCATATCCCCACTTCCGCTTTTCCAACTTATATTTAGCCTTCATTGTTTTGGCGAGACCCACATCGCTACTTGTTCCAGCTATGCTTGTGGGGTCATTCCATTTTACAGGCAAGTGGGTAATCCGGTGTACCAAATCAACTGTGATAGGAATCGACTCCTCCAACTAGAGATACCCATCATGTACCAGACATAGTAACTGCCGGATCACAAATATGGTGATGGCCGTGCGGTGATAGTGAAGTATCCACCTTAGATTAAGTAGTCCCTCCCGCTCCACACCTAGTAACCACTTCCACAGTAGTAATTGGTCTTCGGTCAATTTGAGGAACTTGTCGCTGTCTGCAAGGTCCCAATCTTCGAACTTGATGCTTGGAACTCGACCCAGCGGCAACCCATCAAACCTTATTTCATCCGGAAGAAGCGAGTTCTGGAGTGTATTCTTTGCAGCATACAAATCCTTCGGTATCTTGGCCATCCCAGTCCACGGGGAGAGATATGGGGGTTGTTCAGGGATTTGGAAAGCATCCCCTTCGTCCTCATCTTGTGCGCCAATCTGATCGATCAAAGCTTGCAAATCTTCGTCGTCCTCCTCAGATTCGGTGGTGATTACTTTGCCCTTTTCAGCTCCTGATAACTTATTGAATCTCGATGATATCCTGATGGGCCCCATGGTCTGCTTGTTTTTTTGAGGCTATGGAGTGCGTGGGGATTTCGGGAGTTCGGGATCACAGCGACTTCATCTAGCTCCTCCTGGGTCGAGCATAGTTCTTCCGCAAACTGTGCTCGAGTTCTCGCCATGGTACTCATGGAATACCTAGTAGCCGAGTGCTTGCTGATCATTACTGGTTCAAATCTCAGAGATCCTGGTGCCATCCATAGGTTGTTAGAAGAACATGTAATTTTGAATGGATCTCCTCCCTCCCTTTCTGGTTTATTAATGTCGCAGATCTTTTCATATCTAGCTCGGAACTTTCATCTTAATGGCCCGCCACCCACTCCTCCTTGACGTAACTCGACTTTCTTGTCAGGAACCATGGTGTTAACAGTCACCTCTCGTCCTTTCAGCGCGGTAGCGCCGTCTGTTAGTCGCAGCCGCAAGCTTGGGCACCGATGACTCTGTATCGAACCCTTTTTCCGCATCGGCCTCCTGCAGACTTGTTTATAGTCTTGTGCCTTCTTTCAACTACTCGGGGTGTTGAGATTATGTTGTCTTCAACTAGTCAGGTGGTCGCACCCCTGGGGTGATTTTTGCTTGCTAGCCTGGGCTGCGAGCACCTCCCGAGTGTCTTTGTAGCCATTAGTTCTTCATGTGCCATTGTGTGGGGTGTACCCCTCCATAGGTGTGGGCGTAGCCATGATAGCAGGGTCGTGGCTCGTTCCCGTTCTGTGGGATACCTGAACGGGCCTGATTCCCTTTGGTGTAGCCCCCATGACCTCCATGGGCATCACTACTTTTCATCATGCTGATTCCCTCCCCGACTAGCATGTTTTTCTTTCTTAGACATGCCCATAGTTCTTTAACTTCATGAGGCCTGCTCCTACCCTGCTTGTTCTGGGCTTCCTTTTGTTTAATGATTGACACTCGCATCTGTGTCTTTCTTCTATTATCGGCCCAGCGCACCTGTGGTATCCGCAACTTCCCAGTAGGTTTCTTTCTCAAACGGACGCTAAGCATGCTCCCCCCTATTCCCCTCCTGACTTTATCGCGGACCACCGACGAACTAGACTGCTCTCTAACCCGTACGCGCCCCTGCCTTTGACATTCGCGACGAACCCTTGGGCATGTATTCCATTTGTGAACAATTATCGCGCACGGTGTCTTTGTGGGTCCATCCCTCAAATTCGTCGGTTCGCATGGGTCGACTGGCTCCTCCTCCTTCGTGGCCTCCTCATCAATGGGTTGCTCCCTAACCATCCTGTTATAGTTTAGTGTTGTTACCTCATGCAATCGGTTCTGCCATCGCTCAATCTCTTCATCTAAGTCCGAGGTGCAGGAACTATCATTGTCCCATGAGATTCTTCCGTCCACTGTTGGATTCACTCAGTCCTGATCCTGTGCTGTGATCTGGTAGATACAGTCCAATTCATCATCACTGCCCTCGTCGAACACTAGTTCGGTATAACGTGCCCCTTCGGCTGGGTCCAGCGGAACCACTACACGGAGAGATTTTTTCTCAAAGATCATTTTTCGTTTCTTTAGGTTAATGACTCCATTCATATCTGTTGCCCATTTTATTCCTAAAAATGTGGGATATGGGTTACTATCATCCATAATTTCTATGACCCCAAAATCGGTTTGTGTACTTACACCATCAATATCTACTGTAACTCCTTGCAGTCTTCCCATCGACAAGATTTTCTGTTGATTCGCCATCCGTAATTGGATAGGAGACCATTCTAGTGTAGGCCTGCCCATGCGCTCCCACGTCTGTTTAGGTATGACAATTGCATCCAACCCTAAGTACATAACAACCTAATCCATCTCATAGTCCCCAATCTGGGCAGTCAATCGCATTTCCCTTCCAGTGCGCAACACGTGCTTGCTTAGCTTCTGGACCATTCAAGGTTCATCTGATCCTGCGCACCTGGTTATCAACTCTTGCAATCCCTTCACCACATTAGTATCTCTTAGTAGCTTCATGCAAGTTTCCAAGAACGTAGTTAGCATAGAAGTGTCCCTTTCTGGCTCCGTGCACTCCTTGCTACCCGACGTAGAAGCTTCTGCGAAGTTCTTCTTGGCTTCCAAAAAAGTTTTCTTCGTGTGGTCTAAATCAAATTTTGGTTGCTTTGCAGGGGTCTTACGAACCCATGCATCCTCCTCTAGTTGTTTCCCCTTATCTTCTCCTGTACTTGCACCACTTCTAAGCATCATGTTTACGTTAGGGTCTTCCTTGCGTGACTCAGCTTTCATCATTTGGACATTCTGAGTGGGCGTAGCCGTAAGCACCCCTTTTTCCTACATTTGAGCAATTAGCATGGGGCAATCGACTGCTTTGTGGTAAAACTGGTAACAGTACGAGCAATAGGCTTTGGTAGGGTTTGTGCAATGACGCGCTTAATGCCCTGGTCATCCACAATTATAGCAGATTAATTGTCCCCGTCTGCATCCAGGTCCCATTCCCCCTCGTCCCCATCCGCGTCCTTGGAATCCACCCCGTGCTATTACTGCGGTGGGATCCTGCCCACGCGCCTCCATCTACATCCTGTAAGCAAGCATTCGATCCATCAATAATTCATAACTTTGGCAGTTTCTTTCATCGTCGCCAACTGTCCTACAAAAGTTGCAGAATAACTGCTTCGGGGGGGGGGGGGGGGGGGGGGTTCTATAATAGATGACAGCTGTCCATGGCATGATTTTCGCCCACCTAACATATCGAGCACCTGAGTGCGGTTGCCACACTTAGCCCTACCTAAACCTCTGGTCGCAATGGTATTGGTCCCCCCACCATCATATAGTTCGCAAAGACCGGACATTGATCCTTATTGTGCCCTTCGCCCTTACATTTGATACACCACACCTCTTCGCGCACTTCTAACCGAGGTGCATGTCCTTGCTTCAAACTTTGCATCTCTAAGCATAGGTTTTGTATTTGCGCGTGGATTTTCTAAACTCCCAACCCTAGATCCTGGATTGGAGTTTCATGCAACCTCATCGCTGTCTCTAATGCTTTAGCCTGGGTTGAGATCTTTTGCTATGATAGCGCCATCCTCAGATGTGGTGTCAAAGACACCATAAACCACGCGCAGTGCTGCGCATCTGTCATTGTCAGGTTAGCCTCGCGGATTGTGCTTTTCAATCTCTAATCCAAGTCCCATGGGGTTTCTCCAGGTAATATTTCAATCTCCTTAAACCCAATGACCGACTGTGTCTCTGATTTTGGCCGACCAAATTCCTTGTTCAATGCATCCTGGATCGTCGTTATTCCCGCATTCGGATGATCACTTGAGTAATTTATATACCACGTCAACGCTCGGTCTTGTAACGTGCTAACCAGAGTAGCCTTTTTGATGTTATCATCCGTTATGCCTTGGGCTTCCCATACAACCCTTACCACAAACCAGAACTGACCTAGTTTCTCATTTCCTACACCCTTAAATACTGGCAACTTGATTGCACTCACCATCCCAACCCTCGGTGGTGGCCGAGGTGGAGGTGGAGTCGGTGAAGATGGATTTGATGTAGGTGAAGTAGGTGATGGCGTGGTCGGTGGTGGTATCAGTGGAATGTTTTGCCCAATCAATCGGACTGCGCTTCTCGGAGAGAACCCTATGAGTTCTTCCTTACTTTCTCGTGAGATGGAGATCAGAGGGTTGTTCTCTACTCCTTCGATTCCTCGGTAACCTCTTCCACTTCGCGTTACGCCAGACATCAATAAACACGCATAATTTGTTTTTCACACAACAACATCTTAATTCATGTATTCAATGATTTGATATACTCACCCCGCGGTCCTTGGAGAAAGGGCCTTTCTGCTTCACTATAACTCACAGTTGTGTCTATCGCACACTCAGTGATAAACCCTCCTATTTACCCAATCCAACCAATGATTTACTGCGTGTGCGATTTTGTCTTTAGATGCCTCTAACCTGAGCAGCAATTCTAGAGTCCACACAATAGGTTGATCTAGTCTGCACCTCCCCACGCTGTGAGCTAACCTCGTGATGACGCGAAGAAGATCTCGTGGATGTCTATGTATATGTAATGATCCAACCACTGTTCTTCTGATATCCATGATTTTTGTTTTCTTGAACCATGAACTTGTGAAGCTTCTGATCCAGCCAATCTTTTAAGCTCTTTCTTCGTAGGGTTCCAGCGTTCCAACATTAGACATCCCTTAGGTAGATCCCGGTCCTGGTAACGGGAAGGGAAGGGACCGAGTGAGTGAGGCACAGACATAGGGGCATTCATTGCCGATAGCAGCCGATAGTTGATGCAGTCGATCCAAGAGTCTTTGTCAATGACAAGAGGTGATCCAAGCGTTTATATTCGATGCTTAGCTTTCTTTCATCTTGAATTTTTATCACGTCCTGATGCAAGGTCTAATCTCACGTCCTAATACGAAGATGCCCCCGGCAGGGTGAGAATGGAACCATTTTTTGGCTTATATGGGCGTGACCCAAGTTCGGAAGAGTTATTTAGCCAAACAAATCCCGCAACTACCAGCCCTTTCGGCAACAGCCCGCAGAGTGTGCACTGAGGTCTCACCGGAGGTAGTAGGGGAGGGTGCTGGAACCAGGTTTCTGCACCCTTGGGATGTCTTGATGTGGTCTAGAAGGTCTGCACGCCATTTTTTGGCCTTGTTCTACTATGCTTCCGTGTAGATCCGGAACCAGAAAATTCCTTAATATTTATTATTACGGAGTTTGTTACAGATCAAATCTATTGTTTACGGTCTTTAAGCAAACATTTACTAAAGATAACCAATTCGCGCACCCAGAAAAGATACAGATTTGCATAAACTCAATATGTAAGCATAAGCGCACAGATCAAATAGATATATCATCCATAAATTAACCAGATCCGCAATAATTCAGATTCAACACAGTATTTCAGAACCAACTTATCTTTAATCAATTATTTTGCTAATACAACCAGATCTGCCCTGCGCACTCAGCTGCAGGGGTCTGCGCACACAGCTGCAGACTCTAGCAGGCCTCTGCACACATAGTTGCAGAGCCTCTATCTACCCACCAACAACCTCAACTCGGACTTACAGACACTTCAAGACTTCTTTCTTCAAAAACCCATTACCTTCCAGATCCAAAAGTACATACCAAAAAACTGACTCCTAACTCTAGAGCCTTGCTCTATTTATACATTTCCATGGTCCGCGGACCATGGGCGGCCAAATTATTTTACATTATCTTTGGGCGGACAACCCTTTGACTTGAATCATTACAATTCATGCTTCACACATCTCGCGGAGCCTTTACCATACCTTTACCCAAAATTGCGGGCTTTAAGCCCCAAAACCGTTATGTGGGGCCTTTGTTACCCAACACCTCCTTCCAGACTTGGTCCAGATATTTTAAAAACAATGTTTTACTCCCTGTACACTACTTTTCCCTGTGATAAAAGCGTGTACACACGGGTTAGTCAATACCCAACCCGCTTATATGTGTTAAAACACTAAAAAAAATTAAATTTCCTTAACTATGGGCGGAGTTCACAGGTTTTACCTGTTGATTACCTCCTAGTGCCCGTGGCCGAACTATTTCCCAACTAAAAAACTAATTGGGAGAAGTATAAATAGACTTCTATGGGAAGGCCTTAAGGAGGAGAAGAGATAGAATTACTATACTGAGATTATCCCCTGACCAAGTCTGAAGTATCCTTGTGCTTCAAGCACTTCCCCAAGTTCAAGAAACCCTTGTTTCCTTGAGTGTTGATATTCTCCCACTTGCTTGAGATATCATGGTATTGGTTATGGAAGGAGGCTGTTGAACACTGGGACTAGACGGATCCAGAGGATGGTTCCGCTTGGAGCCGGAAGAAGAAGACTCAGGTGAACTCTTTCCGTATCTATTATAGCTTTCTACAATAAAAAGAAACATTGTCTTATTCCTGAGATTGACCTTGTTTATGCATCAAATGTGGTTGTAATTCATGTATGAATGTCATTTGGATGTATAAATAATCATCTTACTTATATGATATAAAGTTGATTTCATTAAAATGCTTTATCTATATGCTGTTATGTATGTTCGGATTGGTTTATTTGCAGATTCGAAGATCATTAGGAGTTGCAGAGGGTTTGAACCCTACTGGAACTACCCAAATGAAGGACATTCAAGTATGTTCATCCTTACATAGTTTGTTTATTTAAGCATGTTGCTTGAGTTGTATGCGTGTTTCTTGCTCTAGATTACTCTTGCTCTGTTGGGGTTCTAACCCAAAGCCCTAGGGTACTTATTCTCGTAACATAATTGGTGACTCCGCTGGGGATAACAATCTTGTTATTCCTAGTTTGGGTTGTTTAGTGTCAATCAGGGCTCAGTTCTTGGTTTTCTTGCTGTGACAGTATTTCCTACTCCTGTAGGAACTCAACCCTCAAGTCTGATCTTTTTTATAAGGCCTTGTTTTTTATTTTTCTTGCAAAACTCAGTATACACACCTTTGTCTATTTATATTAGTGTACACACACTTGTTTCTGTGAAGTGAAACCGCGTATACGCGAGTTTCATTTGTCAAAAGCATGTGTACACGCACCTGTGCTGGAACATAGTCGCATATACCATTTTTTGCATGCTTTTTTCAAATCTTTCTGCTTAGAAAGATTTGTTTCTTGGTCTGTTTGGTTTCTGAGTGGTCAGTTTCTGTCTTTAGAATTTAATTATTTAATGAGCTTACTATTTTGAATTCTCTTCTGCTTTGAAAAGTTTTGGCCTAGGTTTGCTTTTGAGTGAATTTTATGATTTGTATTTGAACACACAAGACTTCTTATCAAAGTTCTTGATTGTTCTGGTCTTTCGGAGTAGCAAATTGTTTTCAATCTTTGTGTCAAGCTTGACTATTGGTCTACTTGCTTTGCTTTCCGTCATTTGGTGGCCTTACACCTTTACTTGCTTTTTGAAAGTTTCTTTTTGATGAATGTGAAAGTGTTTCTTTCCTGACTTCTTGGTCAGTTTCTCAAAGCTCTTTTACTACTTTTGGATCGTTTAGTGCAAGTGAAGCCCTTTTTGTTCAAGTTTTCATTCGCGTTGAATTGGTAACTTACAAAGTTTCCTTGTGCTTTGCTTTCGATCTTTGAGTATTTGGTGGCATTTTGAGTGCTTTTGAAAAGTTGTCTTCATTGCTTCTTGAAAATGAAAAGTTCTTAAAAAACATTGTTTTCACTTTCTTTTGCCGAGTTTGATTTTGGTTTCTTTGGTTTTGTGAAAGTGAATTGTGATTTTTCAAGATTTTCCTTTCTTATTTGGAGGAAAATTTGTATTTGAAACTTGCATTCTTTTCAAACACTTAAGTTGGGTTATTGAAAATTATAAACAATTGCTTTCATTTCTTTTTAGAGTAATCTAGAATCTTGCATTATCATGTACACCTTGCATTAGGATAGTTTTGCATTATTAAAGCATCAAGAGTCTTTTTAGTTTTTGTGAGTATGAAGTCTGCTATAAGAAAAGAAAAGGAAAAAGTTTTGCTTTATAGAAGTTTCTTAGAACCCAAGTAGAAATTTCTTTTCATCAAAGAACAAACAATTGCATTTCATATAAGTTAGTTTTTCATTAATTTCTTTTGCGTCATACAAACACCATCAGTTTCATTTCCATATTGTCACTTTGACTTAAAAGAACACCCACTTAAAATCAAGCGTTTAATAAAACAAAATAGAACTTTTTGTATTGTCATCAGAATATACCAACAAGTTTTAGGCTTATTTAGGGCCTTGGATTAGGCGAGAGGAGAGTAAACTCTCCAAGGCCACTCTAAATTGTAAAACATAGAAGTCTAATTAAAGAGTGAAATCTAATAGTGTTAGGGAGACTGGGAAAGCTCTGTGACTGGGAGTTAAGAATGAGGGTTCATGAAGATAAGGACGAGAGATAGCCCCTCTCTTACTTGTTCGATCCTACCTGACGACTGTTTCGCTCGGCTTCTAATACGAGTTGGTGTCTTTAGTTGCCTATCCTAGGGATCTACACCAGTGGCTATAGAGGGGAATCTCGTGGCACCTAAGGTTCGTTGCATCATGTTCAACAGTACTTCTGGAGGGAACCCTTGCGAAGCTTGGGGGCTTGTACCAGTAAAGGTTGTTGTTTGGAGGTTAGCATAACTACCTCTGATACCTTCGCTAGTAGACCTGGGGCGTAATTACCCAGTCTATTTTCGGAACGCCCTTATTATTAACTTTCTTGTATTTTGGTGTCCGGTCCTAATCGCCTGGAGTGGAAATACTTGGAAGTTATTTGATTGCTAATCTCTTTAGGGACATTTTTAGTGTGTGTTCTGTGCTCCTAGTCAACCTAGATTTTAATTTTCTTGAGTCTTTAAGTAGATCTTATAAAAATAATTCAAAGTCGCTGACCGACCATCTCGACGGTCTCGAAGACTTCGTGGGCTTTCACCTACGAGTCTAGAGCCTTCTCCCAGAAGGCGTAGGAGTGATTGTACCATTGGTTTTCAACCAGTGGCAGCAGCCACATCGGAGATTGATCCTCCGCTTGGGGGCATTACTTCACAAGATAGACCTGGTACTACCACAGAGTTAGAGAGGAACACACCAGTTCTTTCTCAAGTACTCTTCCAGTCAGAAGATGGTATTGAAGTAGAAGAGATTTCGGAGTTGGTTGCGGCTCTGAATTATCCTCTCCCTCCTGATCATCCAGACGTATTGCTATACGTTGGAACTCCGACTCACAGGCCTTCGAGCCCAGGTCCACACACATTTATCCCTTCGATGACCACTACTGGAAGCATGGCACCCACCACGAGTGTTGCGAGTATGTAGACTCCCGTATATGTGCAAGGGGGAGGAATTATTTCCATCCTTTCTAATACTCCCAACAATCCTTATTTGGGTCTACTTCCATTCCGTCAACGAGTGGAAGTTCTCAAGCTAATGCATCTAATTTTGGATTTTTCCCTTTTGGGATGCCCTCTCAAGGTATTCCTTCAGTTCCGTTGAATATACCATCAACCGCCTCCACATCCATGATGAGTGGATCAACTTCTTTTCGGGGTTTCCCATTTCGAAGTGGTCTTATACCACATTCCAATCCGACAGTAGGGTCTATGCCTTTTCCTTTCACAAGTCAAGGCAGTAACTCCTTTTAGAGTTGGACAGACCCTGCGGTTAGTGGGATAGGGGCTGGGAATTAGTTTTTCGGCCAACAAGGGAATGTGCCGTATTCCTCACTTAATTCATTTCAAAATTTCCACCCTTAGCTAATGCTTGAAACACTTACTAGGGGCTATCAGCTCCTTACAATACTTCGTTACGGGGAAACTTTACCGATTATGGAGGATTTTCGGCTGGAGTTGGTCAAACTCTGAATTTTGATGGACCACAAGGATCACCTTTTGGTCTAGTAGGTTATACTAGTTACTTTGGGCAACCTGGTGCCTTTCAAAACCTAAGTCATTCTTTTCAGACTTTTGGGAACCCAACCCAATCTAGGTGGAATCCCCAAGGTCCTCCACGACTTCCTTTTCTGGCCACGCTTAATCTTCCAGACTTAACTAAGTTGACACACGATCTATTTAGGTACAATCTGGCTTGGCCTCTGGTTCCAACCAAACTTTAATCGGATATTCCAAAATTCGAAGGGAAAAATGGTGAAGACCCAGGTGACCATGTAACCACGTTCCATTTATGGTGCTCATCCAACTCCCTGATCGATGATTCGAATAGGTTGAGGTTATTTTAGCGCACCTTAATTGGGAATGCGGATAAGTGGTATATAGAGTTGCCAGGGGGCACCTTTACTTCTTTCGTTGATTTGGCTAACATTTTCTTAAACCATTTTCAGCTGCCTGTCTGTTATGAAGCTAGAACTGAGCTTCTGGCCAACTTTAATAAGGACACAACTACTCACATTTTGGATCATATCCAAGAATGGAGACGGAGAAAAAGGCTTATCAAAGCTGAAATTCCACCAGAATTTTGTCTCGAGTGGTTTCTAAAATCATTACAACCCGAGATCTCCAAGGATGTTTCTCTTTCCGATGTTTATTTGGAAGAGCAGGCTATCTTTCGTGCCCAACAGTTAGAACTGATATATTCTCAGCCTGTGACTCTTCAGAAAATCTTAGCTGATGCTCCTAGATCCATGGCTGATGTAGCCAAATCGAAGCCAAGTTGATGGTATATTTGGATCGGTTGATGCAAATACGGTGAACCTTTTGAACCAATTGCAGCAGTTGTCTCTTCAAACTGCTTCTTCTAACCAGGTTGCATCGTCTACTCCTTCACTCTCCCAACCTTCTTCCATAAACGTCGTTCATGCCTCTAACCCAAAAGGAAATTAAAAATCCGATGGGAAGAATAAGGGACAAGGTAAAAAGAAGAATTAGCAAGGGAAGGGTAACGTGAACAAGCCCGACAACGGTGCCGGTGAGGGTAGAAAAGAGTCTAAGAAAAAGGTTAAATTTCCATGCAAGTTATGCAATGGAGATCATTTGACTCATCTATGCTCGAAAATTCAAGAAGCTCAGCACTTTTTAGTGTAGCAAAGGTCTTCTAGCTCCCAAACTGTCTTAACTGACCCTTTCCCCCAAGGGCAGAAGTTACTTTCTGGCACAAACTCAAACCCTGGTAACTCTGCAGGGGGAAACCAGGAAGGGGACAATTCCTTAAATGTTTTCATGATGAGTTCTCATGTCAATGTGGCTACACGAGCACGCGATTATGATGAAGCAGAAACATGTAAGGATAAACCTGTTCCTAGAACTATGAATCCACTTCATATTGAGCGACCCTCTGTCGAGTCTATACGTCGAATACCGAAAGGTTCCGCCAAGCGCGCGACTATTAACCCTAATGCTAGGGTAGCCCAGAACTACTCGATTGTAGAAGATCTGGCTCAAAGTCCTTGCGCTATGTCTGCCTTAGAGGTACTCCAGTCATGTCCTTCTCAGCGAAGTGCTTTGCTTTCAGCGATCGAGGCAGTAGATCCAACAAATTCTTTAGTGCTCACTTTTGATATGCTCAATGTCAAAAAGAGACTTTCTCACCATATGGCTTTTCAAATAAAGTCTACTTACTGGAAAACTAATATTTTTCGAACAGTTATAGATGAGGGAGCTTCCACATGCGTAATGTCTATGTCATGTTGGAAGGCCATTGGATCGCCTTCAACTGTTCCTTCACCCACTCTCTTGACAACATTTGACAGACATTCTCATAGCCCACATAGGATTATCTCGACCTTTCCTATATGTGTTGGAGGAAATGTTGTTAATATCGAAGTAGAAATTGTTGATTCCAACCTGGACTACAATCTCCTCTTAGGAAGGAATTGGATTTATGAAATGGATGCCATAGTGTCTGTTGGAAATAATACTGAGAGGGGGGGTGAATCAGCATTATCAAATTCTTTTCAATATACCTTCCAGATTTATACTTTAATTTATTCTTCAGATATTGACCATTAGTTTGTATGTCAGTACTATATAATAATGAGCAAGAACAAGAAAGACAGATAATCACACCAAGGAACACTAGATATAAGGTGGAAACCCAATGTGGGTGAAAACCACCTGCTGCAATATGTCTCTATCTTCTTTCAATTAGAAACTTCTTTTACAATGATTTTGTACTGGTGCAGTCCTTTACCAGTATGCAGGCTGCAACCTGCAGAGAGCTACAAACCCTCTCTTATTTTCCAGTCTCTCCTAGAAGGGAGCTACAACCCCCTTTGCTCTTTTTACTTCTTTAAGGACCAATTTTCATGAATTTTCAAACTGGATCCATGGACATAAAATAATCAACAAGTACATATGAATCAACCAAACTCCTTATACAATCAACCAATGAATCACCCAATTTCTCAGAATGTTGTAAACATAAAGGAAATACCAGTAAACTAAACCCAAAACTCTGCAACAAATAGATAAAAGGCAGCCAACAAATACTTCAAAGAAAAGTCCGCAACTTGACCAATATAAACCTGCGGATATCTGCAGCTCTTCTGTGTCTAAACTGCACAGATCCGCACCTGATCTTTCTTGCGCTCTGTGTACTTCTCCCCAGATCCGAACCTGCACTGTCTGCCTAACAGCGTACCTCCGCACTGTGACTTCTTCTGTGCTTCATACCTCACACTGCGCCTTCTGCTTCTCTGCATACCCCATGCACTGCACCTTCTTCTTCGCTGCGTACCCCGCACTGCACCTTCTTTTGCGTTGCGTACCCCCGCACTGAGCTTTCTCCTGCGCTGTGTATCCCCGCACTTACGCCGTGGATCGCCTGCGAACTTCTGATTAGTACCAAATTAACAGTCCTCGAATGTGCCACAGTCAGTTAGATCCACAGATCTGTTCATGCGCCCGAGAGATCACGACCTATCAATAGATTCGCCTTAAGTTTTCTCCTTGATTTAGATCTAGCTTTTAAACCAATCACCCAAAATTTCAGATCTTAAGATATTCAAATTTCACAAGTATCTAGCCAAGTGATCTCCTTTCCCTTTTATAGGCAAGCCTTTCACAATACCATGGTCCAAAACCATAATAACACAATACCATGAACCCAATACTTGGGATCAAATAGTTTTGGATGCAATACCACAGACCAAAACCATAGGATCAAATATGTTGGGCTAAATACCATGAACCATTCATAAAGATTCCCACATGCACGCGCTTTTCTGCATTAGAGTGAGTGAAACTGGGGTCCGCACCTTCTGAATGGATAACCTGCGGGTATCAGCGCACTTCCTGAACGATGAACCTGCAGGTCCGCACCTTTTGAAGGATGCACCTGCAAACCTCTTATTTTCCATTATTTTGAGAGCCTGAATAGAGTTTTGCCACTTGAGTGAGTTTCCATCAAGTATAACACCTGTACCATAGAGCCAAACTAGAATCATAATGCCAACAATCTCCCCCTTTGGACTTGATGGCAACCTCAAGATCCTCAACATCATTCTTCCCCTTTGACATCAAGGGCAAAGGGTTATGCTCCCCCTGAGAACATGCTTAGGCCTTTGCTTTGCTGATCATGCTCCCCCTGATAAACCAGATCTGCAAAAGGAAAGAAATATCTACACGAAGAATCACAATCCACCAAACACCATAAATGACCGTGAAAGAGATAGAGACATATTGCAGCAATATTCAGATTAGCAAGAAGATCTGCTACCATAATGCCAAAAATGCATTATATGCTCCCCCTGAACCTGTGCCATTCGATCTTCGACCAATCCACAACCCAGCAAATGTACGCGTATACCCCATATGAAACTTGCGTACAACCAACAATCTCTGAAACAGATGAGATTCAACAACAAGATGATGCATCAACAACCCCCAGCTTTTGCCTGAGGTATTCAAAGGTCTCCCTGGGCAATGGTTTGGTGAGAATATCAACAACTTGTTCCTTAGAAGGAACATTCTCCAACTTGACCTTTTGTTCAAGCACTTGT
>APFE031122871.1:81399-113096 GCA_000404065.3 Pinus taeda
TTACCTCTGAATCTTCCAGTACCCCGTTGAAGATTTCTAACAAAATTTGATTCTTCTTCTTCTTCTGACACGTGTCCTAACTCATAGTACTCTCCTTTGCCTGAAGCCTTGAAGGCAGCTACTCTCCTGTCGGATGGACCTCCTTTCCTCATTTCATAAGCAGTTAGAATTCCGTGCAGCTGTGACATTTTAAGGTTTTGTAGATTCTCCTTTTCTTCTATAGCATAAACTTTAGATTCAAATCTAGAGGACAAAGATCTTAGAACTTTTTCAACCACAACAACCTCTTTTATTTCTTCACCCAAATTTTTCATACAATTAACAATCTCATCTACACGATGAAAATAATTAGCCACACTTTCATCATTATACATCTTGAGATTTTCATACTGAATCCTGAGGGTTTGAAGTTTTGCTTGTTTTACCTGATCATCTCCTTCATAGCTCAGAACAATCTTGTCCCATATCTCCTTTGCGGATTTAAACTGCATTACCTTGACAAATTCTGATTGAGATAGACATAATAGAGTATTGACCGCCTTTGCATTTGTTTCATATTTCTTATTCTCAGTCGGATCTGTAGGAGTTGCTGATGGAAAAGTATACCCTGTACCTATGATATCCCAGACTTCGGTACCAAGAGATTGAAGATAGGCAGTAACTCTTACCTTCCAATATACGAAGTTTGTCCCATCAAAAATCTGTGGCCTGATTGATGCTTCCCTCTCGTAGTTGCTCATGATGATAGATCTTCCTTCAAGCGATCAAGCTTCTTCTGAAGGACCTGCTCTGATACCAAATGTTGGAAATAATACCGAGAGGGGGGGTGAATCAGTATTATCAAATTCTTTTCAATATACCTTCCAGATTTATACTTTAATTTATTCTTCAGATATTGACCATTAGTTTGTATGTCAGTACCATATAATAATGAGCAAGAACAAGAAAGATAGATAATCACACCAAGAAACACTAGATATAAGGTGGAAACCCAACGTGGGTGAAAACCACCTGCTGCAACATGTATCTATATTCTTTAAATTAGAAACTTCTTTTACAATGATTTTGTACTGGTGTAGTCCTTTACCAGTACATAGGCTGCAACCTGCAGGGAGTTACAACCCTCTCTTTTTTTCGAGTCTCTCCTGGAAGGGAGCTACAACCCCCTTTGCTCTTTTTACTTCTTTAAGGACCACAAGTACATATGAATCAACCAAACTCCTTATACAATCAACCAATGAATCACCCAATTTCTCAGAATGTTGTAAACAGAAAGGCAATACCAGTAAACTAAACCCTGAACTCTGCAGCAAATAGATAAAAGGCAGCCAACAAATACTTCAAAGAAAAGTTTGCAAGTTGACCAATATAAACCTACGGATATCCGTAGCTCTTCTGTGTCTAAAATGCGCAGATCTGCACCTGATATTTCTTGTGCTTTGCGTACTTCTCCCCAGATCCGCACCTGCACTGTCTGCCTGACAGCGTACCTCCGCACTGTGACTTCTTCTGCACTATGTACCTCGCACTGCGCCTTCTTCTTCTCTGCGTACCCCATGCACTGCACCTTCTTCTTCGCTGCGTACCCCACATTGCTCCTTCTTCGGCACTGCGTACCCCAACACTGAGCTTTCTCCTACACTGCGTACCCCCGCATTTACGCCGTGGATCACTTGCGAACTTCTGATTAGGGCCAATTTAATAGTCCTCCAATGTGCCACAGTCAGTCAGATCCACAGATTTGTTCATGTGCTTGAGAGATCACGAACTATCAATAGATTTACCTTAAGTTTTCTCCTTGATTTAGATCTAGCTTTTAAACCAATCACCCAAAATTTCAGATCTTAAGATATTCAAATTTCACAAGTGTGTAGCCAAGAGATCTCCTTTCCTTGTTATAGGAAAGCCTTTCAGAATACCACGGTCCAAAACCATAATAACACAATACCATGAACCCAATACCTTGGATCAATATTTGTAGATGCAAAACCATGGACCGAAACCATAGGATCAAATATATCGAGCTAAATACCATGGACCATTCATAAAGATTCCCACGTGCACACGCTTTTCTGCATTGGAGAGAGTGAAACTGGGGTCTGCACCTTCTGAACAGAGCACCTGCGTGTATGTCGGCACTTCTTGGTCGGCGTACTTATGGGTCCGCACATTCTCTTAGGAGCACCTGTGGGTATCTCATTTTTCATGATTTTGAGTTCCTGAACTAAGATCTCCCACATGAGTGAGTTGCCATCAAGTACAACACCTGTACCATAGAGCCAAACCAGATTCATGATGCCAACAATCTCCCCCTTTGGACTTGATGGTAGTCTCAAGATCCTCAATGTCATTCTCCCCCTTTGACATCAAGGGAAAAGGGTTATGATCCCCCTAAGAACATGCTTAGGCCTTTGCTTTGTTGATCATGCTCCCCCTGATAAACCAGATCTGCAAAAGGAAAGAAATATCTGCACGAAGAACCACAGTCAACCAAACACCATAAATGACCAATAGAGACAAGAATGAAGATCAGCATGAAGATCTTCTACCATAATGGAAACAATGCATTATATGCTCCCCCTGAACCTATGCCATTCGATCCTCAACCAATCCGCAACCTAGCAAATGTACGCGTATACCCCATATGAAACTTGCATACAACCAACACTCTCTAAAAGAGATGAGATTCAACAACAAGATGATCCATTAACAACCCCCAGCTTTTGCCTGAGGTATTCAAAGGTCTCCCTGGGCAATGGTTTGGTGAGAATATCAGCAACTTGTTCCTTAGAAGGAACATACCCCAACTAGACCTCTTGTTCAAGAACTTGTTCCCTGAGAAATTTCCCCCCCAAGTGCCATACAAAGATGTATGTGGTCTCTAGGATCATTCTAGCCATCATACTTGTCTACGAGATTTGTTTATACTTGACGAAATCTTACCGACATCAACCTTCTACATTTTTTCCAATCTAAAATATTCCTCTTATGAGTACCCCACCATCCAGCAAAGTAGCCTCATTACTTGATCCAGAGCTAACAATCTTTGAAATTCAGGTACTTATATTTCATAATCTCTAAAGAAACTTTTTACATCACCAAAACCATCATACAAAGGTTAAACACATACCTCAATTTTCATACAGTGCACTGCTTTAGTGATCCTTGCACATCGCCTTGCAAACACTTCATGCAACCTGTTCTACCAGTTTTCCAACTCCTATTCTAAATCTGAAGTGTAGGAGCTACCTTATTCCTAAGTCACTTTTTCATTTGCAATAGGGTTAATCCATTCTTATTCTTTTTCTATAATCTGATAATTGTTGTCGATTTCATCTGCATTGTACTCCTCTCTGACAAGTTCAGTATATCACACTCCCTCCGATGGATCTAATGGCATAATAAATCTCATATTATTGATTTCAAATATAATTTTCCTTTTTTTCAAGTTAATTATATCCATGTTATCAAATGACCAATCCAATCCAAGCAACGCAGTGTAGGGATTGTTTTCATCCACAATCTCAATCATTTTGAATTTAGTGGTAGTGTGCACTCCATCAATATCTACCGTGATACATGACAATCTCCCTAGAGGGAAAATATTTTGTTGATTTTCCATCTTTAGCTGGATAGTTGGCCATTGCAGCTTCGTCTTACCCATCAATTCCCAAGTTTTCTTCAACAAGACATTGGCATTAGATCTTAGATCCAAGATAAGCCGATCCATGTCGTATTCCCCAATCTATGATATAAGCCTCATTTCCTTTGTAGTTCACTTCTTGTGTCTATGTAGATTATTCATTTTGCACATCTTAATCTACGATACCTCTTTAGGATCACAAGAGTCTATCAATTCTGGAAATCCCTGTACGACCTTATGATTTCTCAACAACTTCATGCAAGTATGTAGAAAGGAATTTGAAATATTTAGATCCACATCTTGTGTTGAAACCAGTACTATTTCACAGTTATCCTTCTAAGTTAGTTCCGTGGTAGAGCTTGAGGCCCCATCATCCATAAATATTCACCTTGCCTCCATGAATACTTGCTTTTCCTTCAAGATATCAAGCGTAGGAGTTTTTTCACCAGCTTTTCTTACCCATGTAGCTTCAACTTTCTTTTTCCCACTAGCTATATCATTTCCAGTTGGAGCTCTCATTCTTGTTACAATTTCGATGCATGGTTCATCCTCCCTTGGCTCTGTGGTGTAGATAAATCTCCTCTGCGGATACATAAATCTCCTCTACAGATAGAGACAATCCCTCCAGGCCAAGAGAGTGGTTCTATCCACAAACAAGACAAACTAATGTAAATTTCCTTAGATTAGAATTGAATAAGAGGGCATACCTCTTATAACACTAATCCACTTGATGGTGATCTTGCTTCCTTGCTCCAGTTTCCTTTCATTCTTTCCTTCAAGTACCTGAACCAAACATGCAAGAAACAATAGAAAACATGATAGCATAAAATTAAATTCAATCTACTTAAATGGTCAAGGATTTCTAAGCTACCAAATGTAATATTACACCTGATATTGGAAATAAACCATTAGTTGTATTAAAATAAACATCAAAGATAAATATGACCAACGCCTTGATGTTAGAGATTTCCTTTGCGATATCCAAGTCCTACTACACACCTTTGGAGCACTCTCTTCCTCCTCTAGCTTGACATGAAATGACTTCCAAGCTCTAACTCTCTCCACTCATGATTTAGCTACCAAAGGCTAGTGTTTTGTCATCTAAGACTAATATTGGTCTACCAAAAGCTAAATATTTCATAATTTTACAACTAGTTTTTTATATTGTAACCAAAAAGGGTAAGAGGAAGTGGTTTATATAAGGAGAGGAAGATAAGAATGAGATCCACTCAAGAGGGGAAAAAGGTCTTATCTCCTTGGGAAGGTCCATTTTTAAGGGAGAAAGAATCTTATATGGAGTTCTCGACCCTTATCCAACCAAACAAACATCCAACGCATCGCCACTAGAAGTTTCTAGACATGAAACTCCATTTATTCTTATAAAAACTTTCCATAAGTAAACCATCAAGGGTATTGGGCTAACAATAGCATTGATCGGCATGGGTCATAGTGTAAACTTCTGCCATCGGCACAGGTGAGACACTGGGAAAGAGCATTGATCTTAAAAACTAGGTTTTAAGAAGGATTCTCTAGAAATGTTCTAAAGGGATTGGGGAATACTTTACTCAAACTTCAAGGGATGTAAGAGCATAGGTTTCATGCTGAAAGTTGAACACATTAGTCACTACTAGGCTTCTTCGGGATCAGGAACAGGGACTGATAGGAGAGTAAAAAATTATTGTGTAATAGATGCCCCCTAAAGCATGAAGTCAGAGCTGAGAGCGATGGCTAAAATGATTTAAGATGGAGCGAGGAATGGGAATACCAGCATCGAAATACTTGCAACTCAAACATACATGTACATATCTGAAATATGATAGTCATGACTGATAAACATGAGAGGCATATAACAATACATGAATCCATGGTATAAGTGCAGTTATCCATCAAGAAATGGATCATGTGCATGGATCATTAGCATGGACGCAACCATCCCACTGAAATGATCATATGAAATAGGCCCACGACATGGGTGCAACCATCTGCATAGAGAGGATAAAAACGAAAAGACCCACGGTGTGGTTGTAGCCATTCGACTGAGCAGGATCAAAATGATACCCACGACATGTCCACAACCATCCATCTAAATAATCATGTATATAACCATGAATACTATCAACTCCTTGCAACCTATACTTTTGCGATCTAAGGCCAAGGTCTTCTGCTCCAACACAACCCAATCAAAGTACAAATTCTAACATGTGAATAGATGTGGTGAAGTCGAACATCCTAGAAAATCACTTGATTATCGGCCAATGATGTGAACCGTTAACAATTGCGAGAGAATCCACCCATAATGTCAATGGATCTCAATGTACTCTCAATACAATTAACGAAGTGTGAATAAGGAACTAAAGTCGAACACTTGTGAAATCATTCGATTGAAGGCAAATGATGAGAACCCGTCATCGAGTGCGAAGAACTTTCCATTGAGGTATGCAAGCTCTAAGATACTAGAAGTGGGTTTCTAGATCAACTTCTTGGATAATGAGCTGAAGTTGACATGAAGCGATCTCTTGAAGGAAGGTCATAATGAATTCTTTATCATTGACACGAAATGGGAAACACAATGAATGAGAGCAATCCAAGATGGTGACATATGATCAGACAACGTATGTGTAGGAAGACTTCTCTTGAATATGTGGATGACATGACTCCAGAGTTTGGCAACATTTGAAATCATAGGATCAGAGGTCATGGTAACATGGAAGAGATCATATGAGAGGTTTAAAGTGGATAACCCAAAACCTAGGGAGAAAAGTGATATTGTGAGGATGTTCCAAAAACCAATACGAGTAAAAAATTGGTGTCAATGTTCAAGGGTGACATGTTGCCTGAAGTGAAGAATACAACTAATGAAATACTTCCAATTTTCCCCCACCATTTATGGCGAGTACCCTAGGTATTTTTACGCAAGCTTAATGGGGATAACATATGCTTGTAATATAAGTCCATCCTTTCGATGGATCCATCCTAGTAAGTTTTACGAGCCCTAGAAAGGAGTAGCTCAGTCTCATCATAATGACAAGTCCTACGTCGTTTGAATATTTTAGCGAGTCCGACAAAGGTGAAACTCAAAATCTTTTTCATATTTATAGAGTTTTAAAAAGACACAGAAAAGAAACATTAAGGGTGGCCTTTTTGTAAGGTTGTCCCTCGATCCAGAAAAGGTAGAAAAAATTACTCGAGAGAACCTCCTAGTCATGTTTGAATAAGGTATTCCTTTTTCATAAATATTTTATCCTAGCCCAAAAATGGGGTAAAAGTATACTTGGTAAATGATGTTTTGCAACCTTTAACGAGTTCAAAATGAGAAGAGCTTGACAATATTTTCATATTTTGAGAGTTAGAAAAGAGCTCAAATATGACTCCGTAGTTTTATTTGCATTAACGAGTCTAAAAGGGAAAACTACTCGGTAATCTTTTCATTTTTTATGAGTCAAAAAAGATCTTAAAGGTGACTTGTCCTGAAGGAATGAGTGGTATAAAGGAAACTGGTTCTAGTAATGATGGAACTACTCAAAACTTGTAATGGTCAAGAGGTTGGCTAATAAAACCACTCATCCTTACAATTCATTAAGAAAGGGTAAAACAACCAAGTGAAAGCAAATGATCCTCCAAATAGATGGTGGCGATGGAATGGAACAACCAAGGCTCATCTAGCAGAAATTAGTTGATAAAAACGATAATCAAAAGATGTAAATTGGATATGGGTTCATTTTTACACAAGATTGAACCATGAGGAACTCTGCTTGAATTTGGTTTCATGTTTACGCAAGCATCAAATGAAAAACTCTGCTTGAGCTTGGTTTCATTTTTTTACAGGCTTGAAAAAAAAAACTATGCTTGCAATAAGTTTGCATTCCCCCAACATAATGACTCAATTTGAGGTACATGCCCCCCAAGCTTCATTTCATTTAGTGAGGTGGATGGAATGAAGGTCACTCTCGAGATCCAAGAAAGACTCGACTAGGATTTTACAAGATGTTAATCAAAGACTCGATTTGGAAAAGGGAGTTTGTTTCATTTTTTTAATGAGGTTGATACATGAAGAAACTATCCTCAAACTCCTTGATTCATTTTTTAACAAACTTGACACAAGACAAGGAACTATGCTCACACCCCTTGTTTCATTGTTTAATGAGCTTGACACAAGACAAGGAACTATGATCTGACCCCTTGTTTCATTTTTTAAGGAGCTTGACACAAGACAAAGAACTATGCTCCAAGGTCTGTTCATGTACCATACAGGGAAAGGGTTCCCAAGAGGTCCTCACTCGATGGGAGAATTATGCTATGGGAGGAACACATGTCAACTGGTACTAGTGAAAAATCAGGTGCCAATGCCCCCAGTACATAATATACTATACCATCTGTTGATCATCAACAAATGTGGAGACGGAACAGGTGGCCACATAATTGAATTGCGGTGGGGAGGGTACTACTCGAAAACATGAACCAATAAAGGACGATGATTTCATAAGAGGCACCTAGTGACCAATGAACTACAATTGATCAATGGCCATGATTCTCCCTTCGTGTGGAAAACAGACCACATGGAAAAGTGAAGAAACAAGAGCTCCCATGACATAAACATAGTCACATTCAAGGAGAAGATTTAAATCTAAGGGACCTTGTACTACCATCACGTCTATATAGATGGTATTTCCTCCCAAAGTAATAAGGAACTTCACAAGGATCCCTAAGGGCTCACTCGTTCCTTTGTTGAAAGCCAACAAATTCTGGGTGATAGGCACAAGCTATGGGTAACCCAAAGATTGCCAAGTAGTAGAAGACATGATGCTAATAGAAAGGCACATAAGATAGAAGGCGAAAAGCAGTCAATTGACTTTAATCTAAGGAAATGACAAGACTACTAGGTGGGGGCATCATATGATTGTCCCCATGCTCTGTAGGAATAGGAGAAGGACTCGTCTAAACAACTGGGATGGGAGGGCCACTCTTTGATTCATGAGAATCTGAGGAGACAAGAAGAACATGAGAAGTATGATCACTACTCCACATCCATCCACATACACAAAATACAATTAAACAAGACATGTACAAATGTAGCAAAGGATAGATTCATAAACAAAAAGAAATCTTTCACACACATACAAAGAATACAATTAAACAAGACACATATAAATGTAGCAAAGAGTAGATTCTCACACAAAGAATACTTTCACACACATAGAAAGAATACAATTAAACAAGAAACATACAAATGTAGCAAATAATAGATTCATACACGCATAAAGAATACATTGATACACATACAAAGAATACAAGTGAACAAGACACATACAAATGTAGCAAATAGTAGATTCATACACACATAAAGAATGCATTGATACACATACAAGGAATACAAGTTAACAAGACACATACACATGTAGCAAAGAATAAATTCATACACATAAAAAATGCAATGATACACGTACAAAGAATATAGGTAAACAAGACACATACAAATGTAATAAAGAATAGATTCAAACACACATAAAGAATACATTCATACACATACACAAAATACAATTAAACAAGTTATATACAAATATAGCAAAGAATAGATCCATACAGACAAAGAATTCTTTCACACACATACAAAGAATACAATTTAACAAGACACATACAAATGTAGCAAAGAATAGATTCATACACATAAAATACTTTCACACACATACAAATAATACAATTTAGCAAGACACATACAAATGTAGCAAAGAATAGATTCATACACACATAATGAATACGTTGATACACATAGAAAAATACAAATAAACAAGACACATACTAATGTAGCAAAGAATAGATTCGTTCACACATAAAGAAGACATTGATACACATACAAATGTAGTAGATAATAGATCTATACACACATAAAAAATACATTGATACACATACAAAGAATACAAGTAAACAAGACACATGAAAATGTAACAAAGAATAGATTCATACACACATAAAAAATTCATTCATTAACATACAAAGAATACAAGTAAACAAAACACATACAAATGTTGCAAAGAATATATTCATACACATAAATAATATATTTATACACTTACAATCAATACAGATAAAGAATGAACATATAAATGTAGCAAAACATATATTCATACACCTAATAAAGAATATAAGTAAATAATAGACACACAAGTATAGCAAATAATGCATTCATACACATATACAATTAAATAATACATATACAAATACAATAAATAACACATTCATATACATACAAGTAAACAATATCCATACAAAAGAATACTCACAAAATACACACACAAGCAAATAATGAAGGAATCTTGAAAAATACTCAAAATAATACAAACAACTATTCACAAAAATACATTTATATACACACAAAAAATGAAACCACTACTCTAACACTCAGGGAATACTCAAACATTACGCTCATAGAGATACAAATAAACAATGAAGGAATACTCAAAAGCATGCAAAATGGGACATTCATAAACATAGAATAAAAACCTAAACAAATAAATTCTAACTATTGAAATGTAACAAATAAAAACATTATTTCAATTCTCATAATAGTACATTCATATACATATAAAACACAATCCAAAGCATACATTATAACCCAAATACATTCATTCATATATAGATATATATAAAAGCATTAAAAATTCAAGTAACCAAGACACATACAAATGTCGCAAATAATAGATTCATACACACATAAATAATACATTGATACACATACAAAGAATACAAGTTAACAAGACACATACAAATGTAGCAAAGAATAAACTCATACACATAAATAAAACATTGATACACATACAAAGAATAAAGGTAAACAAGACACATACAAATGTAACAAAGAATAGATTCAAACACGCATAAAGAATACATTCATATAGATACACAAAATACAATTAAACAAGGTACATACAAATATAGCAAAGAATAGATTCATACACACAAAGATTTTTTTTCACACACATACAAAGAATACAATTTAACAAGAAACATAAAAATGTAGCAAATAATATATTCATATACACAAAATACTTTCACACACATACAAATAATACAATTTAACAAGACACATACAAATGTAGCAAATAATAGATTCATATGCACATAATGAATACATTGATACACATAGAAAAAATACAAGTAAATAAGACACACATTAATGTAGCAAAGAATAGATTCGTTCACACATAAAGAATACATTGATACACATACAAAGAATACAAGTAAAAAAGACACATACAAATATAGTAAATAATAGATTTATACACACATAAATAATGCATTGATACACATACAAAGAATACAAGTAAACAAGACTCATGCAAATGTAACAAAGAATAGATTCATACACACATAAAGAATTCATTCACACACATACAAAGAATACAAGTAAACAAAACACATATAAATGTTGCAAAGAATATATTCATACACATAAATAATATATTTATACACTTACAATGAATACAGATAAAAAATGCACATATAAATGTAGCAAAAAATAGATTCATACACCTAATAAAGAATATAAGTAAATAATAGGCACACAAGTATAGCAAATAATACATTCATACACATATACAAGTAAATAATACATATGCAAATACAATAAATAACACATTCATATACATACAGGTAAACAATATCCATATACAAGAATATTCAAAAAATACACACACAAGCAAATAATGAAGGAATCTTGAAAAATACTCAAAATAATACAAACAACTATCCATAAAAATACATTTATATACATACAAACAATGAAACCACTACTCTAATGCTCAAGGAATACTCAAACATTACACTCATAGAGTTACAAATAAACAATGAAGGAATACTCAAAAGCACGCAAAATGAGACATTCATAAACATAGAAGTATAAACACTCCAAAAAAATACAGACTAGTAATACAATACTCTCTATGATACTCTATATAATATAGATGTAGCAAAAAATAGATTCATACATCTAGTAAAGAATATAAGTAAATAATAGACACACAAGTATAGCAAATAATACATTCATACACATATACAAGTAAATAATACATATACAAATACAATAAATAACACATTCATATACATACAAGTAAACAATATCCATATACAAGAATACTCAAAAAATACACACGAGCAAATAATGAAGGAATCTTGAAAAATACTCAAAATAATACAAACAAATATTCATAAAAATACATTTATATACACACAAACAATGAAACCACTACTCTAACACTCAGGGAATACTCAAACATTACACTCATAGAGATACAAATAAACAATGAAGGAATACTCAAAAGCATGCAAAATGAGACATTCATAAACATAGAAAAGTAAACACTCCAAAAAAAATACATACAAGTAATACAAATACTCTCTATAATACATTCACACACACAATATAGAAATAGATATCCTATGCATTGATACAAATCAAAATAAAAACCTAAACAAATAAATTCTAACTATTGAAATGCAACAAATAAAAACATTATTTCAATTCTCAAAATAGTACATTCATATACATATAAAACAATCCAAAGCATACATTGTAACCCAAATACATTCATTTATATATAGATCTATATAAAATCTTTAAAAATATGTTTATTATATATATATAAATAATAAAACAATAATACACAAACAGTTAGATATAATAATTAGATATAAATAATACCAACATTTAAATATTTACAAACTCTAAATAATATATTGGTATTTAATTTAAATTTATAAAAATATGAAGGTAAATATTAAATGATCCTTATTTCATATAAGGAAAAAATATAATATAAATGTCTTAATAACACATTTATAATTAAACAATTGAAAAGATCCGAAAATCAAAAATAAATAAACCAAAAATGAAAAAACAAAAAAACAAAATTAGAAATTAAAAAATATATATAGATAATGGTTATAAATGATAAAATTTATGTGTATAAGAGTGGTTTTTTCATTTATGTGTATATGTTGAAAAAATATTAAATAATTTATGTGAAAAAGAGTGATTTTGCCATTTGTGTGTATGTAGAGAAGATATTTAAAACACTGAAATTTTTTTTAAATAATTTATCTGAATAAAAGTGATTTTTCCATTTGTGTGTATCTCGTGAAGATGTTTAAAAAATTAAAAAAATGTTAAATAATTTATGTGAATAAATGTTAAATAATTTATTATAACAAAATAGTCTATTTGTGTTTGAGAATATTGAAGTTACTATAAACTAAAGATCATGAAAACCATGAGCGCAAGGAACACAACTCGAACGAGGGTTAGAATTTAACCTTCCTAAGAGCCTTTTGGAGGGGTTGAATTCCCCTCCACAAAAAAAAGCCTACTCATTTTATTAATGATAGCTTCTATTAATTTACATTCTTTGATGGGCCCATTTAAACAACAACAACAAAAAATACAAATTGTTGTAATTACAACTTTACAAAACATAAAAAGATATAATGTCTTCAAGTAAGGAGCAACTTGGTATTGATAAATTTTCTGCATCATACAACATTGAAATGATATTGTTAGTATAGAAACCCTTTCTAACAACTAGTAACATAATTAAATGCACAATTCATAAAGAATATATATATATATATATAAAGAATATATATATATACACACACACATGATAATTCATTAAGGAAAAAACATTAATACAATATTATTATGCAAAGCTATAAAAGTATGCTTTAATTTACAAATCTAATATAATAACAAATGAATTTAAGGAAGAAGATAGCTTTCATAACCATTTGAAAGTGATTTGACTAAAGTGTATTTGAAATAATAGTTAAATAATTTCATTAGAGCAAATCCAAAGCTTAGAAGTGTCATGCACAAGATGAAGGAGTATCTACAAATTGAAGAGAATCTAGAGGTGCAAGTTTAATGTACAGTGTGAAGTGAAAGTGGGTGTCAAGAGGTGCAATACAAGGAATATTTGCATAAGAAGAAATTAGTTGTTTGAAATGAACTATGAGAGATATTTGCAATGATGTGTGAAAGTGGTGTAAAGTATGAATATTTTGCATTGAAGTAAAGTGTGAATGTGGTAACTAGAACAAGTATAGTTTGCAATGAAATAAGAGTGAGAATGGTAAAATTTTCTAATAATTCATTTAAATAATAACTAAATTCATAATTTTAAATATCATAAAATTTTCTACTACATTAAAAGAAAAAAAATGTTGAAATTTTTTTGACAACTCGAATGAACCAAACTCAATAACCTAATTCTTTAAGTAAATGATGAAAGTACCTCCTTAATGAACCGACCTAAAATTACCTCCTTAATCAAAGCACCTAAAAATGCCCTTCAGAAATCCTTGGAATGTAAACTACCTACTTTAAGGCTTAGAGAAATTCCCATTGGTAGCAAGAAAAGAAGTTTAATGGAATCACATGGATTATAATACTTTCACATTGAGCAGTAATGATCAAGATCAACTAGACTGTATGTTTTTAAGATTTCAAGAAAGTAAAACCCACCATATAGATGACTCTAATTTTTTTGTAATATAAAAATGCCACATAAAATTTCAGTCACATTTGCTTAAAAAATATTCCAAATGACATTGAATTGAATTAAATTTGGGACAAATACATATCTATTACTTTATAGTTTGGGGCTGTGATAAAAATATGGGCAGTTTTTAATTAAAAAATATTTGAAACTTTCAAATTTTATAAAATTAAGCAGCTTCCTCCCCAGAAAAAGTTTCATGGGAATCGGTATACAGCATGAAAAGCATTTTTAACTTCCAGGAAGGGAAGGCAACCGACAACGTATGGTCTTAATTATTGGAGTTGCCTAGTCAGTTTAAACGCAATAGGCTGGATGAATCGGAGGTAAGAACGACTGTTAGTTAGCGTTATAAATATATAAAAGCTCAGTCATTGCCAAGGGTCCTCTTCAAGCTGTTACAAATCCCACAAACAGATTCTCTCGCCATTTCGCGCGATTAAGGCTATTGGTCGGATCGAATGCAATAAACGAAATGCAAGTACTCCGTTAGGGCCAGAAAAACAAAAATGGGTTAGGTAGTCGGCCTTATCATTCATCTAAATCCGGAGAAGTCAGTTAAACAGGATTAAACACAGCCCCACCAGCAGTCAAAATCTGAGCAGTTTTTAATTAGAAAATATTTGAAACTTTCAAATATTAAAGAATTAAGCCGCTTCCTCCCAGCGCTGAAGGACGACACATTAATAATGCCTGCATGGTCGTCGGGGAAACAGGGAGTTCGTTGGCATTAGATACACAATTGGATGGGAGCCTTTGCTTCTCTCACACATCTCTGGCTCCCAACACCATTATGTAGAATTGCAGAATGAATAGCAAGGGCTGGGTCTAGATTCTTGCCCTATAAGGATTTTGGCGGTGCCTCTGTATATGCAGGGTAAGTTTAATTTTTGGCGATGCCTTCCCAATTAATCTACCAGCGCATGAGAAGCTAGTGGCTGCGCTATGCAGCAGAAGCTAAACGTTGTGTTAGGCAAACTAATCTACCTTTTGTGTATGCAGGAGAAGCTAGTGGCTGTGCCTCTATGACTCATACCTAAGGGTTCTAAGACTAGTGACAGTAGTGGTTAAGCAATTGGTTCTATGACTAGTGCCAGGCTATTTGTCTAGCTTTTGAGTCGCAGAATGAATAGAAAGGGCTGGGTTTAGATCTGACTCTGTACGGTCTTGCCCTATAAGGTTTTTGGAGGTGCCTCTATATATGCCAGGGTGAGGTTTATTTTTGGCGGTGCCTTCCTGCTTAATCTACCTGCGCATGAGAAGCTAGTGGTTGTGTTATGCAGAGAAGCTATGACTAGTGCCAGTGCTGGCTATTAGTCTCGCTATGCAGAGTATGTAGCTAGCGTCTTTCCTGCCCCCTACGACCGGCATCTCAATATGGAAATCACTATTCAGGGGTTACTTCTAGGTGTAGAGATTAACCATACAACAAGATTATGGGTTGAAGGTTACAGGTCCTTCTCAAATATCGAATGGCCTACAAAACATAGAGGAATAGGGTGAAACATAAAGGAATACCCTGTTGCTGCCGGGATGGTAAGCTAGATCACATTGTGCACACCTTCATATGCAATATTTCAGATCGTACAGTATATTAATTGAAAGGCCATACCTGGAATTGGAGGTGGGATTCCATGTAATTATTTCATTTGTTTAGCCATCGTTAACCACAGCCTCAATGACCTGCATCATTTTTAAACATTTATCAGCAACATTATTTACATCATTATGTAAATGGCAATTGAATAATTTATAATCAAGAAAAAAGAAAAAAAACAGAGCTACTAAATAGAATTGCATACAGAAATAGAATTTGATGGCGTGCATACCATACTGAAAGAGGATCATTGATCTCCATGAAACCAAAAATTGCAAACCCTCCTCCTCTATCTACTCAGATATGACTGATTACTACTCTCACACACAGACCGACACATACACATACTCAAACCACAGACCTAAACTTACTCACGTCTGACTCAAACCAGAGACTTAAACATACTGACCTCTGACTCAAACCACAGCCCAGCACACAATCTGAACATAGATGGATAGAGGAGGATGATAGCGATTTACCAAGTTCGTTGAACGGCTATATATTTCCACCGGATATATGCATTTCCGGTGTAGTTAAAACGATCAACTCATCTGGAACAGTCCACCGGATATATGGATTTCCCGTGTGCTTTGAACGTTGGAGCGTAAGATGATTCTTTATTGTCAGAGAATATAACAAACCTGCCTCTCACAAACTCACGCCCACTAGTTGGCATCTACATTCAAATTGGTTTAAACGCACCCACTACTTGGCATTCCTTACCTGTCACACACGCGTGGCACCCAAATTGGTTTGAACAGTCCACCGGATATATGCATTTCCGATGTGGTTTAAACGTTAGAGTGTAATACAAACGCGCCCACTATTTGGCATGCCTGACCTGTTTGAACACTGCACCGGATATCTGTATTTCCGGTGTGGTTTGAACGTTAGGAGGAGCGTAATACAAACCCAACTTGCATTATGGGAGTCAGAAAGAATAACGCACAATGATGCTGCCTCACAAACGGAAGCCCACTCCCTTAAATTGCGCTTTCGCTATACTTCTAGATGATTCCTGTACTCACTGTCTGCTACCGTCTACAACGAGGTGTCAATTGATTTATAATGTAAATTATGTTTTAGCTACCAAGTAAAAGGCTGGGCTTTAATAATACTTAGCAGGCATCACCCATCAAAATAACAGATAATACAGACTGGATATCGAAAGATCTTCTAATCTACAAATACATATTAACAAATTAAAACAATTCTACTACTTATATAATACAAAGGATCCTTTCATTCGAATTAACACCAAGGACCTAGATTTACACCCTAGAACTCTCATTAGCAAACTACCACTGAATTCTACTGAGTGAAATCATAAAATAATTTAACTTCCCCCAATAAACCACGAGGAAATAATGTTTCTATGCAACAGAATTTAGTCATCAAGCAGTAAAGGATAATTTTTCAATTATAATAGAGATAACAATAATTAGCGATATACTAATGGTGATTATAGAGGCATAAACGTTGGGATAGGTGGGAAATAATTATATGTGTGTTGGTATTACGTTGAGATCTATCCAGTGCCGCAAGGGACAACCTACCTTTCATTACATTATTAGAATACTCATTTGTTAAGGGGTCCATTCAAAGAATATAAAAAAGGAATACAAGTACACATCATTTATATTTGGATAATTGTTTTGATTATAAGTTAATTTAAATTATTCTAACACATTACTAATTTCAATCCTAATTTAAAAACACATTTCATAATATACAGAGAACTTTTAAATTGGTTTGTTTTATTTTTTATAATATGTAACTTAGCTCTTTAAAATTAAAATGTCCATAAGGTACACGTTAATGTACCATCCGCCCAGTGGAATTTTACAAATCCAACTCGCTGATTTTATCTCGAAATTTTTATTTAATTCTCATATATTATTTAATTAATAAATTATTATAATTTTACTTAATCTTTAATGTAATACCAAGGATCCTACATTTATTCTGATAAAGATTAATACCAAGGATCCTACATTTATTCTGATAAATTTAATCTCGTAGGAATCTTCCCCAACACTACCACTGTATTCTCGTGACGGTGAAATCAGTAAAATAAATTTAAGTTCGCCCAATAAGAACTTTAATTTGAGGAAATTCATGTACTTTCCTTTCAAACAGAATTATCTTGTCCACAAACTTCATGGAGTCACCTGTGATAAAATTTATTTAATTTTATATTTATGGATAAATAATAGTTATTTTTATAAATAAATAATGAAATAAAACATGATTTATAACTAAAAAGTATGAAAATTTATATCAAATATTTTTTGCGTGCAAATTGCATTTTTATGGTAGAGTTAGTTTAATTTATATCAAATATCTTTTGCCTGCAAATTGCATTTTATGGTAGAGTTAGTTTAGTAGATCTATTTGATTATTATTCTGCAGTTTGAGGTTGCACGTTACAAGATTTCAAAGATTGAGATCCTGCGACAGTTCGATTAATAAGTGCCATTTTAGGTTTTGAACCCACTCCCTTTTTTATCACAATTCGCCCTCGTTTCATTAGGGATGCCCAACAAGCTTGCATTGAGAAGCTAAACATGTTTTTAATCTATTTACACATTAAATTTCATATATATAATTTTATGTAGAAGTTATTTATGGATTAATTTAAAAAGTGATTTTCAAAATTAATTATACATTTTGAAGTTATATTAGAAAATTTCAAAAAATCTCATTAAAAATAATTTCATTTAAAATTCACTCATCATAATTCAAATTAGGTGACATGATTAAGTGTTTGATGAAAATATTTTTATAAAAAATAGTTTGTATATTTTTATTTTATTTAATTATATATATATATATATATATATATATATATATAATATAATTAAAAAAGGTAAAATTTGATTAAGAAGGGAAAAATAAGATTTTAATTCTTTTAGAAAATTGAACTTATTTAGATATTAAAATTTATAATTTGAAAATTAAAATATGGCATTCCACAATTAGATTTGAGTAATAATTATCTTACAAAATGCAAAAATAAAATATTTAAACTAATCTATTAATATCTCCTAAAAACTAGAAAAATTTAAAGTTATTAATTCATTCTTATATAACATATTTAGAACTAAAATTAAGAGGCATAACCACTGGGTAGTCACCAAATTCCATGTGATACTTACTTTTATGATCTAAGGAATCTTCAAATTCGTGAAAAACACTAAACATTAAGGTCTATGGGCAAAGTTCCTATCAAAATTACCAAGGAATTTTCAATTAATTTTCCTAAAAAAACTTAACAACATGGGGGTCTGACTTATCTCAAATTCCTTTCAATTAAGTAATTTATTTTTCAATTTTTTTTTTACATATAAGTATCATTATATACCATAATTAGTGGGTAGTCCAAGACTTACAAATTATTGATTATCAAACAAAAACAAAAACAATCATTATTTTTCCGCTAAAAACAAATGAATTATAATGCAATTTCCTCATAAAACTCTTCTCAAAATCATTATTAAATAAACTATTATTAAATATTATAATTAGTAAGCTATCAGAAACTTTAACATAATTAATTCTTAAACAGAAATTAAAAACAACCATCATTAAATAAACTACCACTAAATATTATAATTAATATCTTTAAATTTTAACTCATAATGAGGAAAAAATAATTTAGCTACCTTATCTACAAAGTCTATCCCATCAGTTCCTTACCCTAGGCCAAACAGGTGCTATTTTTTTTGCTCACCACAAAAATGTCCTAGGAAATATAACAAAAATGTCTTGGAGTTCCTACCACATTATGATCATAAATAATTGTTATCCTTTTATATTACAACCTGTGAGATGTCAAAAGCAGTTGAGCATGAACACCATCCTCACTATGAATATATTTATCTAAATTAAATATAGTTTTAGATTTTTATGGTGCATTTGATTGAATAATTTATAGTTTTTTAATTAAGTTAGTTATATAAATTAAATAATTAGTAAATGTTTATACCTATTATAATATTTGATTGTTATACATTTTACATGATTAAGAAAAATAAAAATATTAAAATTAATAATTGTATTTTAAATCAATATTATTATTATATATATATAAGGGAATCATTTATATTTATATATATTTTAAAAATATGAAGTAAATTTCTTAACTATGAACATTTATTTTAATTTTACCATGGGAGTTCTCAATATGCATATAGATTTTGTTACAATATCATGGATTTTTAATGCTATATGCCCAAAAATCTAAACTCACTTTATATGGCATTTGTTGATATGATGTCTTTTAGTTAATTAATTTAGTTAAAAGAACATAGAAAAATCTCAACCTTTCATTTCTGTAGGCTAATATGAATATTTTAAAATGTTATGCACTTCATAATTACTCATAATTAAATTAGAATTCTAAAAACCCCATTCCAAAATAAACATATCCATTGAGATAATTATAATTATTCTATTTTTTAAAACATAAATTGACTCAAATATTCTCATTAGCATCATTTTTAAGGTACTTATCAATATTGGTTTTTAACTTAATTTTTTTACGCTAGTATAGTATCCTTCACATTTTTAGAGGATAAATAATGTTAATGTGTTTTTTTTTCTTTTTTGCTTATGGTCATTTTTGAAAAGTTAAGTTTTTCAAGTAAGTATTTCATTTTAATTAAAACTTCTACATTTAAATATATTTTCTACTTAGCAATATGGAAAAAATAATAGTTTATATAATTTATAAATTAAATATTTGGAAAAAAATAAGTTAATTTATAATAATTTTTTAATGAAAAAAAATACACACATATTTATCAGAACATAATTACATTTATTTTTTCCTTTCTTTCTATAATATAGAATAAGGTTTGTAATAATTGAAATTTACCCCCACTTTACCATGGAAATTTATTAACATGTAAATATAATTTTGTTACAAAACCATACCTTATTAATACCATATGTCAAAAAAATCATAAGTGAGTGCATATGACACTTCTTGATATGATATTTTTTTAAGTTAAACAATTTAATTAAAAGAAAAAAAATCATAATGTGGAGGTTAAATCTCGGCCATCTACATAGTAATGAGTACTAATTAAATTAGAATTATAGAAACCCTATTCCAAGATAAACATGTCTTTTGGCATAATTTTACTTAATCTATTTCGTAAAACATAAATTCACATAATTATTACTCTTTAATATTGTTTTTTAACATACTTATCAATATTAGCTTTTAATATGGGGTTTCGTTGATGCTTTTGTATTCATTTTACAATGTGCTTTCTAGGATTTTCTTTTTGGTATATGCAGGGTAATGTAGCTTACCACCTTCCTATGTAGTCTACACCCTCCATAATATATTGCTTAAGAAGATTGTTGAACTGTGAGTCATGATGATTCACCATACTAGGTCAAATTAAATAAATACACCAGTTCACCACTGAAACTAATTTTCATTTTTTAGATATGTGAAAGTGATGATTGGGTCTAACATCTTCTCCATAGCAGATGAAATAAAAAAATTATGCAACAAGTTTATAGTCAATTGAGCCTTGGCCCAAGTGGATAAAGAATGCCACAGTCTAATGGCACACGTGTACAACAATTCCCCTAATAAGCTTAAGTGTTTTTTATTATTATAGTAGTATAAACCTATACTAGCTTTTTCTTTTCATTCATAATACAAAAATAGAAAACTAAGTAGGGATATGTATAACTATGTAAAGGACCAAGAGTAAGGGAATGGTGAAGACCTTATGCTAATGCTATGCTTCTATCAATGCTATGGATCCCATCATTGGGTAGGTGGTGACATCTCTCTGTTCAATTTTGAATTTAGACTAAGATCATTTAAGTTTGAATTGTTTAAACCCTATAAGATAAATAGGTAGGGCCATTTATACAGGATGTATGTTTTCCTCTTTCTAAAATAAATGACTAAACCTCTACCTTTCCTATAACAAGAGAAGGGCCACTGACAAAGAATACTAACCTTTCTTCCTACGAATCTTTCTTTTGGAGTTGAAACCAGGGAAATTGGTGGTTGCAAAAGAGTTGGAAACTTCTCATTCACTACAAAACCATTAGAAGATAACAAGAAATATGAGATATATTGAACAAGGCCTAACGAGAGTACTGGATGATTAGAGGGAGTGGCACCCGCAAAAATGGCACTCATTCGCAATAACTTGATGAAAATAAGCAAGAAATCAAGACTCATCTAGCTACGATAATTCATGCACTCGTTCAAGAATGGGCTCATCTTAAGAAATTCCATTTTCATGAGAAATGAAAATATTAGGAATAATAAAGTCAACAGGAATAACAAATTATTTCCCGTAAACTAGTTCAAAAGGAATGTACTTTTGAAACTGCTTGACTGTAGTTCAGTAGGCCCACAAAGTAGCAAGAACTCACTCATCATAATCATCTTTGTTTGTAGAGAAAACATTAATAAGTCCTTTCTCTAAAATTTTATTAAAATCTTTGATAGTCCCATTGGCTTCTCGATGATAAGGAGTTCCCTTATGGTGTTCGTCATGAAAATTTGTAGTAGAGCCTGGACAGTTTCATTTACGAAATAGGATTTTGAATCACTTTTAAGACCTCATGGAAAACCAAACATGGTAATATATTTTTAAAATATAAACAACGCATCCATATCATTAGTGAAATCTTTAACTGCAGCAAATTCTACCCAACGAGTCAAATAATCCACCATGGTAATTATATGTTGAGCATTCAAATGATGAGCAAGAGGATGAATAGGCCCAATGAAATCAACTGCCCATTTATTAAAAACAACAAATTTGGTACAAGATATAAAGGTATTTCATCGAAATGCAATGTTTGGCCAACCCATTGAAAGACATCACAACTCTTTGCGTATTCTTTTGCATCCTGAGAGCGAGTCGGCCACCAAAGGCCAACTTGCAGAACTTTCTAAGTAGTAGCTTTCCCTCCAAGATGAACTCTTGCAACCCCATTGTGACATTTCCATAATGCACCTTTGCATTCATGATCAAGGATACAATGGCATAAAAATTGACTGACACCCATTTTATATAGTTTTCCTGCAATAAGTTGATAGCATATTGATCTAACCACCAATTGCTTCTTCTGCACCATAGTATAATCAGCAGGACATTGACCTGTACCAAGAAAAGGGAAAAATATTCTAAGTAATTAGGGACAACATCAACATGAAACAAATGAACATTTGACAACTGATCATCATATGATCCCCCTGATTCTCCTAACTCTAACCTAGACAAATGGTCTGGCCCCACATTGGATTTTCTCCACTTGACAATCACTTTAAAAGTAAACTCCTGTAATAAAAATAACCATTGACAAATTATTCCTTCAAGCACATGCTTATTAACTAAATATTTCTGCATTGGGTGGTTTGTGACAAAATTGAAGGGACCTCTCAGCAAATAATGCTAGAAATTTTAGAGAGAATATACCATAGATAAAGATTCCCATTCTCTAGTAGTATAATTCTTCTCCACATTGGAATGTTCTCTACTTTTAAAATAAACAGGATGATCCATGTTTCCTTCACCTGGTTGTGTTATTATAGCTCCCAATGATTTTCCAGGTGCATCAACATGGACATGGAATTATTTGTTCCAGTCACGGTATCTAAGAATGGGTGCACTAGTAAGATTATCCTTCAATGTATCAAACGCAGCATCACATTCACTAGACCACATGAAGCGTTCAAATTTATTAAGAATCTTCTAAAGTGGAGTTGTAATTGAAGCATAATTTTTTATAAACCTTTGATAATAATTAGTATGTCCCAAACTGGAATGAAAATTTTAGACGTAAGCGGGTGGTGTCATATTTATTATTACCATGACCTTGGGAATATCCCACAAACTCCCTCATTGCAAATGATATTCCCCAACAATGTTCCAAAAAGCACAATAAAATTGCATTTTTCCAGGTTCAAAGATATTTGAAGTTGTCTACACCTATCAAACATGACCCTCGTAAATCTAGCATGATGCTTGAGAAAACTATAAACAATCCAATCATCCATGTAGACTCCAATAAACTTATATAAATATGCATGGAAAGAATCAATAACAATGCACTAGAAAACAACTCGGGAATTCTTCAACACAAAGGGCATAAAATTATAAGCATAGGATCCCCATTCAGTAGTTAAAGTGGTCTTCTTATCCTCTTTTGCAATGTGAACATGGTGATACCCAAAGAAACCATCAGTAAGAGAATGGGCTTCATTACCCCCAACATTATCGAAGACTTCATTGCTAAAAGCAATTGGAAATGGGTCATACACACATTCATTATTGAGACTACGATAGTGAACACACACTCGAATTTTTCCTGAATCTTTCTTATCTTGGATGACAATGGGGCTTATCGAGTCAACTTCATCAACCAATAATATACGGCCAACAACAAGCATTTTTTCAATTTCCTTCATTACTTTCTCCTTAACTTGCAGATTCAATTTGTAAGGTCGATGTTCAACTGGCTTCATATATGGCTTCAATGTTATTTTCATCTCTATTCCCTTTAATTATGAAATAGAATAGGGAAATAAATCTTCATATTCTTTGAGTAGATAAAAAATTTCCTGAGTGCTTTGATCATCCCAATAGTCCCCAACAAAAGAAAGCTTTGGTTTATCTTCTATCTCAATATTCATCATCTTCAACTTAAGAGGTTGCAAGATGTGGAGCATCATCTATAGGATCCTATTTTATTTTCCATTCCCTAGAAATGCTTTAGAAGAAAAATGTCTCAACTCATCGAGGTCATCATTTTGGTCTTTACTATCTTTGCTACAAAGCATAGCTTCATGAAACCCTGAGTCATACTGGTGCGCAAAGTTTCCATACCTGTTGCATTGCGATAAAGCATCCCCAACTAAAAAAATACCCCTATGATATCTCTAAGGTCTTGCACTATCTTACTATCAACATCAGAGAAGGAAAAGTCTCTAGAGAATTGGGTAGACAACACCTCCCAATTTGTTGTTTGGCATCTTAACTCCTCCTGCAAATACCAAGCTTGTGGAATATTTCCCAATGAATGGATAAATAGATGTGTCCACATTTAAGCTTCTAGGCATGAACCTACCATATAGAACAACAATGATCAACATGCTCTTGCGAGAAAGTACGACCATCATAAGGAAGGATTATACTGCAAATCTCATTTGGAGGAATAAACTGATACAAAAGAACAACATTAATGGTGCTTCAATCTTGAAGTTGATTCGAATGGGCCGCCCACCAACTTGCGCGAGTTTCTTGCAAAACAACACTCATTAAAGGAATATTTTGAATTTTGTCTTTGAAAGAGTCAATTTCTTTAATAAATTTAGTACGTAATTAGTACCGTTATAAATAGGATACTCGCATAGCTCAGTAATAATCTAGCAGACACATCAAACAACAACACAATGTCGAGAATGAATTTCATGAGTTCCTTTTTAACAATATTCCATCATAGCCTTAAATCCAACTTCAATACTTTCAATACTCCACCAAATAATAGATCCATCTATTGTTGGTTTAATATAATCTTCGTGCCTCCCAGTAGTGAGTTGATATAGTCAATCCAATAAATCACGTGACTAAACCTCATCCATAGGTTCAGTAAATCTTGAGCCCTGATAAGGAGCAAGAGATTGTATGGCCCTCATGCCATCTACTTCAAGAGTCACGATTTCCCACTTGATATCAATGACTACATAACTCTTCAAAGCCCAGTCAATGCCCAATGAAGTTGGATATTAATATTTATCTCCAATTATATCAATAACTTCAAAATCTACAAAAGTTTTAATACCAACAATATCAACTTCAACATCCTGTAATCTGCCAACAAGAAGAATACAATATTTATTTTCCATTTTCCATTTGCAACTCCCTTTTTCTAACCCTAACTTCCCACAACTTCCTTTCTTGCCACTCGTCAACTATTCTTTCCCATTGCAATGATTTGAAGTATCTCACCCATGGAAACTTTTAGGGGCTAATGTTCGCCCAATGGGCTAATTTTCCATGATTTTTCCAAAAAACGATTCGCCAATTTCCAATTTTTATAAAAGATGATTCGCCCAAATTTTAGAATCTAAAAATATTTTACCTTAAAAATCGCCAACATTATATAGTGGCTATATGATAAATCATTATAAATTTGAATAATTTTACAAATACATCATTGAAAAATTTATAGTTTGCATATTAGGGATTAGTGAGATTTGCCAATGTTTCTAAACTTCAAGAAAAATTTCCGTCCTTAAAATTTTCCTTGATCTCACCTTCCATAACTCTTCTTCATATATTAGAAGCTCACTTTGTCTGAGGGTTGAATATCTATCAAAGAAAAAATAAGGGTTGTCTTGAAAGAAAGTATTTTTGGAAGAGAACATTGACAACATTATGAATACATTCCTAAAAGTGAGACTCTAAAATGGTTCTTTTTGAAACAATGTAGGCTTCCAAAGAATGTCTTGCAAGAATAACAAAAACATGGAAATCTAACTTACAGTTTGATAAGGATAAATATTTTAATTCATAGATGTCAAATAAAGAATTTAATTATTTTTGTAACAACCCTGGTCAAAATTCCAGATAGATAAAGTTAATTAATGAAAAATAAGAACCAAGTTCATGGGACACTTATTCCAAGCTATGTTGGGAAAAACATCCTAGTGTGGGTGTTTATTTGGTTTATTATGGCCAAGGGAAATGAGAGAAGGCAAAGGCAAAGGCTTTATAAAGGCATGAGGAATTAATTGGCAATTTATTTATGAAACTAATGGAAATCAGGTGAAAGGGAAGGCAAAAGGTCACAGGTTGCATATGAGGAGGAAAATTAATGAAATAATGGAAAATTGAAGAAATTAGAGGCCTCATTAATAAAATGGCTTGTGAGGATCAATTGGTACCCTTTTGTCAGTTCAATTTTGGATATATCTCTCTATATTCTCTCTCTCAGTCTCACTCTTAGAAATTTAGAGCATTCTTGGAACACTCTAGCATTGGAGAAAAGAAGGAAAAAGAAGAGCAAATAAGGAAAGAGGAAGAAAAAAATCAAGAAAGGAGGAATATAATCAAGTACAATAGGATTACTTGTAGGTATTGATTTGTATCTGTGGTTTCCTTTCAAGTTTTGGAATGCATGGCAAATGCATGTGTGTTTTTGGTTAACTTGCTACCATTGGGATGGGTCCTTCCAAGTGTTATAGTGTTCTTTAACATTTCCTTCACATTTCCAGATAGCCATGTTGTGATGGGGTTCTATTGTTTTGGTTGAGTTGGATTTCTAGATGGATTCAAAGCTTAGTGGGGTGGTCTAAATATTATTCATAAGGCCTAGTAACCCCAAGATGGGATACATGGTAGAGCATGGATGTGAACATGCTAATTGGGTCCAAGAATCCTTGACTAGTGAATGGAAGGATACACGGTAAAGCTCAAAGGTGAATACCCTTGATTGAGCCTAAGAATCCTCGGTAGGTGAATGGAGTGATACATGATACACCTCAGAGGTGAATACCCTTGATTGGGCCTAGGAATCCCTCAAACTTATAATGGCAGGATACACAATAAATCCTAGAGGTTGAAGACCTCATAATCGTAGAAATCCCTTGAAAAGTAATGGTGGGATGCATGATAAAGCCAAGAGGTTGAGATAGACAAATTCCTCACGGTTTCGGTGGAGAGATCTGGAGGCATCCATGATTTTTTAGGGCCTAATGATCATGTGAGGATTGCGGTAAAGCCTAGTTATATTGATGAGGGTTGAGGTGGCTTTTCCTCTGGAAGCTTGGGATTATACAGGATGTATGTTTTCCTCTTTCTAAAATAAATGACTAAACCTCTACGAATATTTTCCATTGCCTATAAGAAGAGAAGGGCCATCGACAAAAAATACTAACCTTTCTTCCTAGGAATCTTTCTTTTGGAGTTGAAACTGGGGAAATTGGTGGTCGCAAAAGAGTTGGAAACTCCTCAGTCACTACTTCAAAACCGTTGGAAGTGTTGCTTTAGCTCCCACATATAAAATTCCAGATCATAAAAAAAGGAGATAGAATGAATTTAAAAATAATTAAAGAAAATATCGACATGAATACCAACCCACTGTGAAAGCGTAATATTTGTTGATCAAGTTGGCCCTTCAAACTCAACCACAACTTTCTCTCTCAATTAACATGAATCCACAGACACATAACACAAAGATTTGTGCACACACAACACAACAAGTTGCAAGCATACAACAACATTACACAGTATATTGATGCATACAATAGTACACGGTACAGTACATTTATGGAGTGCTCCATAAGAAAAACAACTTTACATCATAGTGTTTGAGGGAGAAAGAAAGAAATAATATCCATGCTTAACCTGTACGTTGAACATAGATTTTTTTTTGTCATGTTACACAAAAGTCCCACAAAGAAATTAAGGAAAAAAGAATCACTGTGTCCATGAGTAATCAAATCAATCTCCTACTGCCTTTCCCTCTAGTTCTCGGACTATGGAAAACAACCTTTGAATTTCATCCTCTTGTGCAAAACCTTCTCTCAATCTTGGATTCCTCTCATGATTCATTCACCAAGAATGAATATTTAATCACTCAACCCATTCCTAAAATGACAAGTCGAGTGTTAGTTTTTGTTGGATTATTTGCTAGCTTTTTACTTTGGAATCTAACTAAAATATTAATCCCAAATTTTAATTACCATTCCTTGTAACAACCTTTCAATTATCGTTTAAACTGAGTTGAGTTGTCATATTCTTTCAAGTTTGTTTTTAAATGATATTTTTGAAAATCGCCCTTTCATGTGTTTTCAATTTTGTTTTTAAATAAAAAAACAATTCTTTCAAGTTTGTCGATGTATGGTAAATATATAAACTAGCAATTTTAGCTTAAATATTATCCAAAAAAAGACCAATATATGCTTGATTGTAATATCTAACCTTAATATCACATGTAAAATCAAATATTAACTCCAAGAAAGTAAATTTTATTAAAACTATAAAATATCAAAATTTTAAAAATCATATAATTTCAAATCATGATTGGGTAATTTATAAGGGCATATTTTCATCCTTTCTATACATTTTAGTGTTTTAGATTTTAGATCATTCCAAAACTAAATATTGTCTCAACTTAAATAGCATTAACTAAAAAATATACCCCTAATAAAATTTTGTACTTTATAATAACATCTAGTATGAATCTCATATATAGAATCAAATATTGACCACAAGAGAGGTAAACTTTATTAAAAATTATTAGCAAAAAAAAAAGTAAAAATAAAATAATTAGTGTAATTTTCATTTTGGATTAACTTAGTGTTAATTTTTTCGAAATTGAATTGTAAATCATTTTAATGAAGTATATGTAACTTATCTCGATATAAATATTTATATATGTAGATCTTTACTTATAATTGGGGTTAGTTTAGATGTTTTTTTTTTCATTCTCTTTTTTCAAATTTAAATCTAACTTATTTCATATTTTACTTTTGTGAGTTGATTGATGTTAATAAAGTATTTACAATCACATCCTTCTTTAAATGCTTTGAAGTATCACAATACATTTCCAAATATTTAATTATTATCAATCCAAAACTTTTTACAATAAAGGAATCTAAAATGGCTAGTTCAAATATGATAAATCTCTTAAAATTTTACTATAAACATTCGAGTAAAAGGAAAAAAATCTCGAAGAAATAGAAAAACTCCATAAACGATTTTATTATAAGCATTCCAAAAAGGAAGAAAATCTCATAAATACTGAAAAGAAGAAATATAAAAACCCTATTAAGATGATAAATGATTAATTATTGTGTTTGCTTATTTTAGTATCTCTTTTCTTACTCTCTCAATTTCATATTAGTATTGAGAATCCTTTTTCAATGAACATTCATAAAAATAATCATGGTTTTATTAATATAATATTGATTATTTTAAAATAATTTTAAAACTCAATCAACTAATTTAATTTGTTAAAAAATTATTGCATACTATACTTATTAGTGATTTACATTTACCATACTTTATTTCATAAAGTTAAAAGTAAAATTATATTGTCTTTTTACTAATAGTTTTCTTCATGTTCATAATTATAATCCCATGCTAAGGGTGGGTGGTGGAGATATTGGTGAAAACTATGAAAAGTTTTTCCTAATTATCTCTCCTTACTGCCATCCCCACTCTCATTAGTTGTCCTAATATCTTACCCCCACATTTTCTCTCATAATAAGGAAAAAGATGGGGGAAAATGCACACAAAATTAATGGTTCTCCTATCAATATAATAGTTAATTAATTCTAAAATAATTAAACTTATATATAAATATCTTTATAACCCAATCAACTAATTAAACTAATAAATTTCTATCATGGTATATTCACTACTGATTTTTCTTGCCATATCTTATTTCATAGAATTAAAATTTGGGATATATTAAGTTTTCTCAAATATCTCCCCCCATCCTCACTCTCATAATCTTCTTCCACCATCACTCTCACAATGAGAGTGAAGGTGGGGAGAGATATTCATTATAAGGGGGAGGGTGAGTGTGTAGGGAGGTATTAAGTAAATCTTATTATGGTGGAGGGTGTGGGGATAGGGGGAGATATTAGGGAAAACACAATATGTGGGGATGAGGGAAGATATTTAGGAAAACTTAATATGAATGAGGGTGTGGGGTTGGGAGGAGATATTAAGGAGAAGTTATTTGCCTCATAATGAGGGTGGGGTTGGGGAGAGAAAGTAAATAAAAATTATTACCCTCATAATGAGGGTGTGGGTAAAAAAATATCTGGGAGAACTTATTATAAGGGTGGATGTGGGGGTAGATATTAATTAGAAGGATAGGGTTGGAGGAGTTATTAAGGGAAGCTTATTAATTCAGGTTGGGGGGAGATATTAGGGAAACTAAATATGTGGGGGGGAATATATTAAGGGAAAATAATTACCCTCATAATAAGGTTGGAAGTGGTGGTGGATAATAATTATAAGAGTCAAGTTGAGGGAAGGGAAGTTGAGGGAAGGGAAGATGTTCGCGAAAACATAATATCAGGTGAGAGAGACACATATTAAGGAAAACTTATTAGGTGAAGTTTAAGGGAGATATTATTTACTTAATAAAGCTATGGAGTTGAAGGGATATGTTAGAGAAAAACCTTTAAGGGGTTGGAGCATATATTAGGGAAAACTTAATATGTTTTCCTTAATATCTTTTTGTCCCCCATAGCCTCCTAATATTAAGGTTTTCTTAATATATCCCTTCATACTCAGCCTCATTATGAATTTTCTCTAATATCACCACCCAACCCCATATTCCCCCCATATTACATTTTTCCTAACATTTACCCCCACCCACATAATCCCCTCATATTAAGTTTCCCTAATGTATCTCCTTACCCTCTCCCTCACCCTCATTATGAGTTTTCCTTATTATATCCCCGCAAACCTACACCTTCTCATATTAGATTCTATTAATTTTTCCTTAATATTTTTCTCAACCAAACCCTCATAATCCATTTATTTTCACACATCACAATGTGATATAATATTTTATTGTGTATGTTATTCTAATTTATCATTTAATTATAAAATATTTCCATTATTTATAATAATATTACTATTTATTAAGATTCAAATTATACAATATCATATTAACATATTTATAAATCTAAAATACACAATAAATAATAAATATAATTATTAATTTTTTAATAATAATAATAATAAAAATAACAATTTCAATTTAATGTCACAACCAAACTCAACAACAAATTGGTGTATGATACCCTCTTGATTGTGTGAAAATGGACTTGCCTTAGCATAACGATTTTTCTGCTAAATTTTATGAAGGTATACACAAATATTTATTAAATATT
>APFE031122885.1:24745-82102 GCA_000404065.3 Pinus taeda
TACCGTGTGCATTAATTCCTGCCCTGCTCCATGTTGTACAAGGCCGACAGGCTATCTAATCTCTTGTCTTGCATAGTATTCCTACCTCATCTACAGTGGAGATCGCCCCCTGCCATCCAATGGTGGCAGAATTTCACGGGCTGCTGACCTAATCTATCGGTTGCTTTGGGTGATGGGGCTCATTTGGTTAGGCAACTCTTTGCGGGCCTGCTCTGGTTCAGCCCATGCATTCGGTTCCAGAGATCTAAACCTACAGACCCTGCTCAAATGCCGACGGATTTCTCACCAAACCCTTCAGGTAATCAAATGAAATAGAGTCATGTTTGTTTTTCTTCCTTTTGGCTATGCGCTCCTTCGTTTTACTGAAAGAATTCTTGTTTGACACATCTCTCATGCAACTGCACGATGGTTCGACAATGGAGGGCATTCTACAACATCAAAACGAGAGTTGTTCATTCGTTGGTTGGGTTTCCTTTAGTGGGTAAGATTTTTTTTTAGTAGAGAATGAGGATAATTTCTTTTGAATTTTTATTGTAGCTCACATTTCTTCCACCGTTGTCTAACTTTGTTTTGTGTGGGTTGTGCTCGTATAGACTGGGCACCTGTTCCTCACACGGTGGCTTGGACTCGACTAAGGGAAGCCCCACCTTCATCCTGTCCAGGGTTCTAGGTATGGGAAAACCTTCGAGACGTGGCCTTGTTTGTTTGTCTTGGAGGTTTTCATATGTTTAAAGGAGGGTAAACCTTCTGGTCTCTTTCATATTTTGATAAACAATGGAGTGGAGGGTGTTTACAGCTCCTCCAAGCTCTAGGTTTCCATTGAAATGACTTATGTAATTTAGTTACTAGAGTTTAAGTGTCCAACTACAGTTTCAATGCTCGAACATTATGATTGTATAAACTTTAATGCACATTTGTGCTCATTTTTATTATGGCATGTTTATCCTCTTATTTTCTGCACTATAAATATTGTGAAGATCTATTGCATTTTATAGATAGAGTGGTCTCCTTGTTTATACTTGTTTAAAGGATTACCACACCGCAGCTTTTATGTACAGGAGATATAGCTTCTTTTTCAATAATTCATGGTCTCACACAGTGTTTAATTATGTCAAGCTCTTTGTTTAGTATGCAAATACATGTACAATTTTTATAGTGTTTTATGTATTCGATTTGTGGTTGGTCGCGTTCCATATGCGTGCATCTTTCCGTGTTGAGAGGGTCCGAACCCTACACCTCAACCACAGATTTTTAGTTTTTTTCTCATTAGCTCTTGTTCGCTACCAAGTTCTTATCTTTGTATGATGTGGAAGAGTTGAACGCAAAAGGATAGCAACTCTACCGAACCTATTTGCTCCATCATGCTCAATACCAAGATTTATTTTTGGGTTTTTTTTTCACCATTTAGGTAATGTTCATGGAGCGGATCTCTTGCCGCGCCATGTTGTTTACAGACCCTACCTTAATATAGGGGAAAATGTTCTTACGACACGCTAAAACACAACTTGCAATAGTCTCTACATTCGATTGGTGATTTTTCACGGTTGATACAGTTCGCGGCAAGGAAAATGATGGCTTTCTCTACTTATATACATATATGTCTTTTAAAAAGAATAGGCTCAGTCCAAAGGTTGCAAGCCAACTAAAGAGTAATACTAGATTTTAATCGGTTCTGTACACTTTCCTATATTCGGGTCTATCTATGCATTGCACAGTATTTTCTCAATTTATTTATTAATATTCCCTAGAGCAGTTAGCCTAATTTTCAATGTCTTCCTAAGGGTTTCATTTTCTTTCATTCTTTGATGCTTGAAACTGGTGATTACATGTGGCATGATGACTCACAACAAATTCACTTTGGAAACCCTTACCAAATACTGTTAATGCCAAAATTGCCATACATGTTTTAGTTTCAAATATGGGGAAAGAAAATTGTCTAAACAGAGACGGTTAACTATAAAGTTATAGGTTTGACCCTCTTCTCGACAGCGTACCGCTACTACTTCCCGAATGACAATTTATATAGAGAACTACCTGGCCTCCCTATTTTCTTGTTTCTCTCTCTTTTTTTTGTACTCTTTCATACTTCTCTAAAGAACTGTAACCCACAGAAATTAAACATTTTTTTAGTTTCAAGTCAGTGCCTCATACCTGTATTTTTTTCTGTAAGTGCTCTTTTTCTTGGGATTAGGTCACCTCTACTTTCTGCAGCTAGTAAACCACCCGACCATGAGATTGTCTTTCAAGACCAATCTCCCCCCTAGCTTGCTCAAAGACTAATAGTCTTTGCTAGTGGCACGCGCTCTGCACCCTTACCATATGATCATCACCGAATGAGGTAAGCCCTCTACCCTTTTTCCATTGTCTGTCCTCTACAACACAATCTTTCTCCCATCTTCCCCCTCCTTTTCTTGGAAACCATTCCACGGTTGGGGGGGAAGGATAGTTAGGGTTTTGCAACTATTTTTTTTTTTTTATATGTATTAACGTCTCTCCTTAGAAGTTACATGATATCACTATTACTAGGAAATCATTTCTCATTTCCATTTACTGAAAAAAATATTAATTAATTCAACAGGTAATAATCGTCCTTTCATTTGCTTCTTTTTTTTTTTACTGTGGTAAATAAAATATTTACAATAGTCTAGGGATATGACACTATGCAATAAAAAGAATTTAAGTGTTAAAGGAGAAAATATAATACTAATTTCTTTCTTTCAAAAATGCTTTAAGAAATATTGTGATTGTGATGCAATTAGAAATTAGAGTGTGAAAGGAAAAAAATATAAACTATAAAGAAGCGACATATCCTAATAGTGAAAAATACTCAATTGAGTTACGTTGGTAGTTGGGTCAAATGGTTGTTATATCTTCGCCAGGGAGTTTCGAATCCACCTGAGGTCATCACTGTGAATATTGTTACATTAATTTTGAGCTTTGTGAATGCTTAATTGAGTACACCTCTTAAATGAATACTAATTTCTTTCCTTAGAAAAATGCTAAAAAAATTGTAATTGCTATGCAATAAAAATAAGTTAGAGTGTGAAAGGAAAAAATACAATTCTAATTTCTTTTTGTAAAAAATGCTTTAAGAGAAATTGTGATTTTGATGGAACAAAAAAATAAAATGTTAAAGGAAAAATATATATACTATAAAGAAGCGACATATCTTAATTTAAAAAGTCAAAAACATTGCTTTATTTTAACTAGAATATGGAAGAATCTCAACTTGGTTAAAAGTGAAAAAAAATTCTAATTAAGTCTATAAAAAAAAATTGCAATAAATAATTTCTAAAATACCATGATTAAAATATGGAAAAATATGTTTTTCTTTAAATATTCAATATAAAAAAATAAATTTATTACATTACTAATTTTATTAATCTTTTAAATCATCAAAACTATAATAAAAACAATTACTTTAAAACTTTAATATTAAAATAAAATTTCAAATTCAATAAAAGAATGAATTCACATATTTTCTACATTCAAAATATATATATTTTTTAATTCGGATGAAAATAAAACTATAATAAAAAATTAAATTAAATATACTTTCAATATTTTTCTAAAAATTTAATAATATATATTTTTCTAATTTAAATGAAAAATATTTATATTTAAAGTAAGTAAAATGAAAGTATACCAAAAAAATCAACAGATAAGAATTTCAGAATCTTTATTAAATCATCAAAACATATCAAAACTTGTCTATAAAAAATTATAGTAACCCCCTCTCTCTATATATATTTGATCTCATTTAAACCATATAAGAAAAATAGAAAATGGTCCAAGAATAAAACAAAATACCCATATAAGAAAAATAGAAAATGGTCTAAGAATAAAACAAAATCAAAATGACAAGCAACATGTCATTCTCCTCTTTTATAAAGTATACATCCATATACATAAAAGGACAAAAAGTGACCTAACTACTAAACCGAAAATACCACCTAACAATCCAAAATTGATACAACAAATTGTGTATATAACATAATTGATAATAAAAAGTTGAAAATTAACGTAAATAAATATTTTTTTATTCTCAGCTTCTTTTACATTACCTTCACATTTCAGTGTTTTTTCCCTTCTATATAAAAATGCATGGCATAATGTAATGCCCCGAAAAAAAAATATGTAAATATGTAAATATTGGATTTACTGTGGTAGACACAAATTGAACTTGTTATTAGTATTTGATTAAAAGTTAAATGTAATTTATTTCATGGGAAATGTAAGAAATGTTTCCTTAAAGAATGGAAAATTCTCAAGGAGGCAGTTGTCTTTTTAAGGTGGAAAGACAGTTGCTGTGAAAAGAAACCCTAACTACCTCCCCTAACTGGAAAAGTTTCCAGAGAAAAGGAGGGGAGGAGAGGAAAAAATCTACGTTGTAGTGACAGGCAGAGGAAAAAAAGAAAAGAATCCAATAAGGAAAGAAAAGTGGCTAAGTCTGGTGATGACGAGATAGCCCTGCTCGTTGTACGAGCAACTTGCATAAGATTGTGGTCTAGCAAGAAGCAAGGGGGGAAATTCTAGCCTTGAAGGACGAATCCCATGGTCGGGTGGTTTGGAAGACAACAGACCCTGATTCGGGTGACTGTCAGGAACGACTTTTCAGCCGGAGAACTCCAAGTACGTAAGAAACCCCTGGGTTGGGACTATTTTGGAAGCTTTACAATGTTATTTTTTTTTTGTTTCCTCTTTATATTGTGAAAGGGGAGTGGGAGAATTTTCTTACGGGCAAGTAGGACGGGAAACTGAGCAGAGGTATGGTTGTCCTCCTAAAGAAACCTTTACTCATTCAAGTGTTTATTAGCTTGTGAAGAGTTTTGAATCTTGTTCTTTAAAAAAAAATTCTGGGAGTCAAATGTGCGAGTGGTTTGCTCGGAAATGTTTTCAGAGATTATAGAAATAATGGAAAAACATAAAACTCACAGGCTCACCATAGATTCAGAAATGATTGTCATTATAGCAAAATGGAATACATTCCATTAACAACAGAAAGACCAACAGGGTTCTTTCTCTATTCTCTTCACATGCCTTATCACAAAGAAATGCAGAAAAGTATAACATTTAAAATTAGAACCTCGGAAACATTCGTGGAATGAAAATATATTTAAACTTTAAGGAAAACTCTGAGTAGCAAAGTCGCAACCGTGAGGGTATGTAGACTTCATGACTAGAGTCTAATTGCTCCGACTAGCATGCAAATAAAATCTATAAGACAACAATGTAAGCACATGAATATACATGTTCAACGACAGAAAGGCAATCTTTCCAATCTCGCACCATACGGGGATAAGTAAAACAGAGAGAATGCATAAAAGTATAAACCTGGCTCTGAGGAGCGAATTCAGGTAATAATCCTGTAGGATATACGAACAAGAATCTAGTAGTGTGAGGAGCCAGACTTATAATCATTGTCAAAAAAGACATAAACCTGCTAAGCATAAACCCTTTACCATCATGCGATGAGCATTACGCCGTGCACCATACATTATGAAATGAAAATCCCTCTGGCAAACCGAGGAATGTTCAGAACAACATTATATATATATTTACAAAAATTCACAGTCATAGTCATAAAAAAATCATAATTCAACAACTCATGAACCTTAACGAGGGTTCATATATTAAGAATATCAAGGAATATGGTAATGCGCCGCAGGGAAGGTGCTCATCCCTCAACCAACAGAACTCAAGTTGTAAAGACGAGACCAATAGTAGAAGAGTTCGAGCATATATAAATATAATGTGCATGGTCAGTCTTGAAAACCATAGGGAGCCACAAAATATTCACCAAGGGAAATAACTCGAATAAAATTATTTAACGGTGGATCAAAATAGAAAATGTATAAGAGAGCTTGATTTCTCGTCAAAATATAGTTAACAGTTCAAAACCATTTCAAGGGATGGATTCCCAATCCTTATATGAGCTAGGCAGACCTGCCAAGCTCAAATCTTGCCAAAAATCTCTACAATAAGCAAAGAGGAGAAGCCGTAAGGGACTGGGCCAGAGGGCGATTACTAACTGAAAAATATAAGGAGCCCTTCATATCATGCAAAGAACCCTTTACTTCTTGTAGCAGAACGTTTAAGATGAACAAGTAGCATGCGGAAAATTCGTAGAAACTTACCTGTTAGCCGAGCTCTCAGAGGATAGGAACTGGAAGCTGGCTGGGCAACTACACCTGCACCCATGCATAACTTGCTGGAGTAAGACCCGTATTCCTCGTCCACAGAAACAAAGACAAGCCTGAAGCATGTTAGAATTTCAGGCCGAACAGAAAACAAAGGAATACAGTAAGGGTGTGGAAAATCAAAGAAAAACTTATAGGCAACATAGTGAAATTCTTACCACAAGGCAGTTGTTGTGAAAAACCAGGTCCAAATTGATCCAGAACTTGGCAAAGCATCAGAGCCATAACCATTCATCATTAAGAATAGGTTCTGAGTGTGTTCGGCACCAGGAAGGAGAATGGAGTTGTAGCAAGGACGAGGACAAATGCTTTTGGAAACATCAATGGAACGAATAACTGAGTAGATGTGTATTGAGCTAGCCTCACCCTCGGATGGGCTACCTTGTGTCCACACCATCGATGTGGGGAGGAGTCTGAGGGCGCAGAAGCAGAGGGTTCGTAGACCATACCCTCATCATGTGAGGGTTCGTAGCCCATACCCTCATCATGTGAACGAGCTAGCAGAAGTAAATACCAAGGTCAGGTGTAAGGAGCATTACCAACATTAAATCCGGCAGATAATTCTATGCCCTCCGCAGGATATTTCCAATTGCACTCATAAATGACAAGATATTTTTACTTAGCCATTTCTATTGTGATTCCTGCGCGTCAGTAATATTAAAGTTGGAATGTTTGTTTTCAGAAGCATGCACAAGGAGGTGGTATAGAATATGATTATTTGTAAAAAAAGATTTTTTACACATAGGGGATGAACCTATAAGAATCATAAATTGGCTGCCAATATAACTAGAGCTAGTGAACTTATTTTCACAGTACCTTACCTTGAATTTACAGAATAATATTTAAAATTTAAAAGATAAAATTATAGTCTTATTTACTTAGTGGGGTTGAATTGATTTTAGAGAATTTTAGGAAAACAATATAAGTAATTTCATTTTATGTTTTTATAAGTAGGTATTTATTTTAATAACCGAGAGGGATGAAATAATGTAACTCTTTTTTACCCAAAAGTTAAGAAAAGTTTGCACTCATAAAAAGCATGGAAATGTTGGTTCCTCTCTCAAGTCTAAAAAATTAAGAATTTATTTATATTTTTAAATATTTTTTTTATATATAAAATAGTCTTATTTATACTTTAAACTTTAATAATATAAATGAATATAGAATTTTATATAATATATATTAAAAGATTATTGTAATAATAAATTTAATATGAATTTAATGATTATTAATATAAATTATATATATAAATATATTATTAATTTAAATTAATTATAGGTTATAATTATTATTTTAAAATATTAAATATAATTATAAGGCCGATATGCAACAAAATCATTTAATTTCTATGAAGGTGTAAATGTCTTATTTGATTGGAGATTTGAATAAAATGTGATGTAAAAATTTGATTATCTTTGTTTAATAAATCTAAGTCAAATAGATCTAGGATATATATATAAAAATAGATATAAAGAAAAAAATTCAAAGGAGCCTTCACACTTTTAAATAAACCTCTTACTCTTTTATTTTTATTTTTATTTTATTTTAAATAATTTAAACTCTTTAATTTTAACTTTACCGAGTCAAAATGTTTACATCACATTCCAACAAATCTTTCATATTGAGTTAAAAAGTGATGTAATAAACCATCTTAAATCCATTTAACTCTCGATCTATCAAGTGTCAAGATGCATGTCAAGAATTTGATCCCTCTTGTCTCTCAAGATGCAAACCTAATAAAGGTTTGCATGTCAAGAAATTTGATTCCTGTAGACGCTTGATAAATATGGAGTTATATATCTATACATACACAGTGTTGGAAAAACTATGAGTTGTCCAAACTTAAAAACCCAAAACTGTGAAAGTAAATTAACTTTACGTTATTTATAAGTATTAGTTTGTTATAATTTTTAATTTTCAATTTAATTTTAAATATTTTCTTTTTTTTTTTTAATTTGATTTTATTTTTATTTAACCGATTCCAAATATTTACATAACATGCCATTACAACATATTTTTCCATGCAAGATATGACATTACATCGTATTTTTCCATGCAATAATTATATAATTTCTAGTCTAAATCCGTTTTAACTCTAGATCTACCAAGCACTGAGAGGATCAAATTTCTTTTAATTTTAAGAGGTTTTGCACATTAAGAGATTTGATCTCTCTCACAATTGGTGGATCAAGATTTAGATAAACCTAAACTATTGTTGAAGATATCTTGCGAGAACTATGTCTATGTAGAGTTTTCGATCCATCCATCATTTTGGATGGTTACTCAATCCATCATCAGGGACCAAAGAGCTATTATTCCATCCATGCATCATTGGGGACCAAAGAGCTATTAGTCCATCCATCCGTCATTAGGGACCAAAGAGCTATTTCTACATCCATCATCGGGGACAGATGGAGTAACCATTTGAAATGTCACACACAGTTTTTGCTAGAAATCTTAAACAACAATATGAATGGAAGCATGAGATTGCTTAGATCTAAACACTACACAACTTTTGTTGGAAATCTTCAACAAAAATATGAATAACTGTGGAAGCCTCAAATTGCTTAGATCTAAACTAGTTTAATTATTAATTATAATTATAATTCTTTTTTATTTTTTAAATAAATTTGACGAACAGAAGGTTTAAATTAATAATTATATTTTTCACTTGTAAATTGAATAATTAAAAAAATTTAAATTTATTTAATGATGTAATAAATAGATTTTTCAAAAAATATTTTTTCCAATTTCTTAAAAAATTAGAATTGATTTATAATTATTATTTTAACTAAATTTATTTAGTATTTTATTATTACATATTAATTATTATTATTTATGTGTATAATCATTTACTTACTATAATAATATGTAAATAACTTTAACCACACTTAAAATAAAACTGCTTCAAATCAATTCCAAATACCAAAACTCTAAAAACAAGAATTAAAATAAGAATAGCCACAACATGCCCAACAAAATTTAAAAAAGCCATAATAAGTTTCGTAACGAAAAAGTTTTACCATTGCTTTGTGATTCCATACGGTGGGCTTCCCTGTCAAAATCAGAAGAGATTCCGACTCCGGACAGACATGTTAGCTTTGGCAACCGAGAGCAGAAAATTGCATGTTTGGTCAGATGTTTCAGTTCATACGTCTTTGTCTGTCGCTCTTTCGTTCAGCCGGACGTTCTGGTTAATAAGTCATGACTCGTGGCGAGACATTATTGAGACCTCACATACATTATCTACCAGCTGGAGAATTGCAAATCCTAAAGTCAAGTTCTGTCGTATTATGGCTTTAACTTCTATTGCAAGGTACGGTTCATTGTGGAAAATAATGCACTCATGATGCAATTCTTGACGGGTACGTGATGGAACCTCTCTGGACTCAAATTTCAAATTAGCTTCAGTTACATATTTGTGGGGATGAAAGAGGCCTTTTCTCCACCACATGTGAGTGGACCAGTGTGATTTTGAATTGATGACTAACCTTTTTGAATTGATGACTACCCCTTTTTAGTTAGCATGCATAGTGTGGCCCATGTTTGGTATTGGGTGAGACCCATTAATTAGGCATGCACAGCAGTGGATTGAGAGTCTCTTGATCTTTTGATACAACTTCGAGGCAATTAATGGGGAGTGAGAACTCACCAACCCAACTTTTTCTCTAACTACTACTCAAGAGAACTTAGGTGAGAACAAATATTTTATTATGTTTGGGATTTCTTTTACCCAAAATGTGATAAACCTTATAAGTTCAATTGTCCACAACTCTCAGTGCAATTAGATTGACTCATCGCATCACAATTATTCTAAGGAATATTAGGCATGACAACCAAATGAGGATACAGATAATTGAATCTAGAAAGAGGATTAAAATCTTCGATCTAATTATTTTCCATTGAAAATACACCAAACCAATTTTTCCCCTAACTAGCTAAAGTGAACAATTTTTCCCCTAACTAGCTAAAGTGAATGGAGGTGAAAATAAATATTTCTGGTTGGAGTTGTCTATAATGCGACTTTTTGGAGATTCCGGTGACGGAATCCGGCGGAAGAAATGAGGTTAAATCTTGATTTTTAAGCAGTTAAAATGGTTTTTTAACTGCATATTTGGATTCAGCGCCCTGAAAAACCCATGGGAGCCATGGATTGTGCAGAAACTAGCTATCAAACTTGGGATTCCAATGAATTGCTGCCGGATTTTGACCGGAAAAATCCGCCGGATAGGCTTTCAAAAAGTCGCGTTATAGACTACTGCTTTCTGGTTTCTTATTTCCAAAAATGTGATAAAACTTATCACATTTCAATCTTCAACTACTCTCAATGCAATTAGTTGACTTATCACATCACCAATTATTCTAAAGAATATTAGGCATGACAAATGAATAAGGATACATATAATTGAATCTACAAAGAGGGTCTTCATCTCCATAAGGTGACAAATCCTTTTAAGGTGATGCAATACTACGTGTAGAAAAAGTTATGAATTGCAACACTAATATTGACCATTGTGCAAAAGCTAATTATGAAATGCAATATTAAAATTGGGTAATAGTGTAAAGGAAGAGTTGTAAACGATTTGTTTTCAAAAGTATATATTGATATACACAAACCAATGTGTGTTGTGTAATTGCTCACAAGGTGAATATCATGTGTAATTGGAAGGGTTGTGTCAAGTAATGTTGGGAGTCAAAGAAGTGGCGGTGTATTTCTTCAAAAAAATTCATTTTGTTTTTTTAACTAAGAATTCATAGGGAGCGTTACTTTGGAAGATTCCCTCTCTTGATGTATTATTGTACTTTCACTTTTAATTATGAAAAAGGTATTTTTGTTGTTGTGTGTTTGTGATTGTAATGATTATTTATAATGTGATTATTAGTTTTAATCATTATTTAATATATATTATATAATATAATTATAAATAATACAAATGGTTTATATAATATCTTTTGCATCATGAAGGTTTATGATATAAATTCACTAAAATCAAGTATTTTGTTTTTAATATCATATCTATTCTACCAAGTGTTAAGATGTACAATATTATATATATTTCCAAGTTTTGTGTTTATGTTTAGACTTGGTAGCATCTTTGCTAAAAAAAAATATTTTCTTCTTAATACCATATCTATTCTATTTTATTCAGTGGTAGGGTGCACAATCTTATCTATATTTCCAAGTTTTGTGTTTATGCTTAGACTTGGTAGTATCTTCCTATGCCATTGACTTCTTAAACATGTAAATAGTGTATGCAATCATGAGATATTTGGTGGAATATACAACAAGGCTAATTAGCTTATTTGTGATATTGTTAAAAAAATATTGTAGTTTCAAAAGTTATCAATATGCCCACGGGGTGTAGAATAGATGGTAGTGGGATTTACTACTAAGTCATTCACTAATGTGAAGGTTACTAGTTTGAAACTCTATAGGCAAAAATCCACCCATGTTAAGAGTTAGTGTGGCCCAAGGCAAGTGTGATTCCCAAATGATTTTGACGACTTAGATGCACCTAGGTCGCAATTTCTCAAGCTACAACTCAAGCCTGAGGTAATCTATGGAGAACTCATGCAACTTGACAAAAAAAAGCTATCTGTATTAATATTTCATTCTTCTTTATGATTCCATTGTGTTTTAAGGTCCTAGCTTCCTTTTTTCCCTTTTTTGGAAAAATAGTATTTGAGGTTTTTTAATTTAAGAATTCTTAAATTTTGTCAATGTTTCATGGATAAGGTGTATTGTATTCATATAAAATTCCTTTCCTATTTTCTTTGAGGTTGGTAAATTCTTTTTGGAATAATAGTTATATTCTTTGTGACTAGTAAATGATAATTACAAGGAAACTTTTAAGAAACCACCTAAATTTATATGTATAATAAATGGGGAAATTCTTATAATACATTGCGAGTTTTTAAGATATTTTATTAATAATTAATATCTATATATAATGTTTTTTGTTAACATTTTATAAAACCCCTTAAAATCTTGGTGAAGTTGTTACTAAAATATAAAAATTGTAATTTCTTTAATAAATTATAGAACCACGTATAATAATAGTTAGAATATATTCATTTTATATGCTTGGAGAAGAAAGAAAGAAATATAAATAATATGTTCAAACATCTAGAATTGTTTTTGTTACGACTTCTTATTGTATGCTCTTGTCCATTCATGATATTTCACCAAAATTTTCCTATATGTGTAGATCTCGGTCACCGTTTTGATCAAACTCTAAAAATATTAATCTTTGTTGTGCCATTTCTATTTAAAATATCTATCATAAATAATAAATATTTGATATAAAACCTAATTTTACCAAAAATACAACCTCAAAATATCATATAACATTCTTACTGTTGTGAAGAATTTCCAACTACTCTAAAAGGAGAGGACACCAAAGTTCATCAAATACATCATTTGGTGAATTCTATTCACACTTTCTCACACCACTAATAGAATGCACAAAAATAAGAGTTCCCTCAAGTATATTGGATTATATAGAATATTGAGGTTTATCGATTTCCTAATTCTCATCTTGGTCCTTATGCTTTACATTTTAACCATGATATGCTGTAATATTATTGTAATCCTCCAAAATGTTATATTCCATATATCAAGTTCTATGGGATGTCTTTTTGCGCAAAGGTCGCAAAAAGGCATATTTTATGGTGGCAAGTAGTTCAACAACAAATTATGAGTGCATATATCTAAACCCTGAAGTACAACAAATTTATATATCTCTTCAGAAATTTACAGAAAATACCAAAACAAAACCAGAAATTGAAGATAGGAAATTTGAACCGATATAATGTATCCAATACTCCAATATACCGAAGAGAAGAATTTATTAATGTGTCAACCGGTGAAAGGCGCTACTTGAATGTGGTTCAAAGGACCTCCTCATTGGGAGGGTTTGTAGGGAATCTTGACTCTAGCGCATGATTTCCTCTCCACAAATAAAAACAATCCAAAAATAAAAATAAAAAAATGGTAGAGAATTTTTAGTGGAGATAATAAGTTCGGTGATGAAAATAGATCACGAGAAATGAGGATATAATTTTTTTTATTTATAATAAAATGTTAATTAGATTTGATGAGGTCAAATATACTAATTGTTTTTGGACTAAATAATATTTAATTAGTTTGATATTTTATTATTATTTGTGAGATGAAAAGGGAAAAATAATGCTTATAACCTTTATTTAGGTAACTAGCTAAAAATAAATAATTTATTGAGTTAATTGATGAAAATAATCCATAAATAAATGATTTATTAGATTATTTCCATTTGAAGAGTAAAATAGGTTGCAAATAATTCAAAAATAATGATTTAATAAATTATTTCCATGAGAATGTTTAAAAGATTAAGAATTAATTATTAAATAAATGAATTATTAAATTATTTCTATGGAAATGAATAATGTGAGTGCAAATATATTAAATTATTTTCTCCTAAGTGGGCGATATTATGAGAATAACATAAAATTAATGAATTTATGGGTTATTTCCCTGTAAATGAGGTAATTAAGAGAAGGTTATCTCCTTAGGTGAAAGTGGGTTTTAACATGTAAAACCCATACATGACATATTTTGAATCATCTAATGATTTTGGCTAGGTGATCACTTTTTGTGTGATAACAAATTGCCCACCAATGTATGGGTTTTAAGAGCACATCATATAAATGAAATACATTGTAGTTTTCTTTCATGAGGAATAGAAGGTGGCTATGGAGAGAGAGAAAGAGGGTCATTGATAAAAGGATTCAAACCATAGTAGTAGGAGGTAGTTACCATTCATCAAAGAAGAGTCTTAAAGTGGGAATGTATGATCTAAGTGAGGCAAAGGAGGGATACCCATACCAACAAGGATAACTCAGTACAAAGAATAATGATGTGCCTGGGGAGGTGGGTTTAAGTAAAATAATATATAGTACATCGATGTGCTGGCATCAATGGGCCAAAAAAGGATGCAATAAAATACATAGTCCCATACACGTGCTTGGAATAGAAGGGCCATCACTGATACAATAATTGTTGTTGATTTAGGTACATAGGACCAGCTTCTCCCATGTTGATGGGAGAGGGTGATCACAGTCGTAGAAGCCTTATTGGACAAGAAGGGGCTCTGAAGGTATAATAAGCCAATTGAAGAGAGGTTCATGTTGTAGGTTTGATAAATATGGAAATTGATTCAATAAAATACAATAAACTAGATCTAAGGTTGGATCATGAACTACTAAAGGTTGGGCATGGAGGGGAATACTTGAAGGGAAATCCATCCTGAGGTCTAGGAACCTCTCACACATGCTTGGTGAATTTTCGTACAATTTGTTGAAGCACTAGACCATAAAGTGTGATTTTTGATCATGTGAGAATGAGTTGAATTTGAGCATGTGAGAAATAACCAAGTCAAAGGGAAGTCAATCCTGCCTCTTTTTATTAGCTTATTTTTATCCCTAGGGTTAATCCTCTTGAGTCATTATGTTGTTAACACTTTTCTTTGGCCTTGACTACTCTTTTTCCCAACTTTTCTCCCTATTATAGAGGCGACAACACCCTCCAAAATTTTGGCCTACATCCAAATTTCAGGGCCTTCCTTCGTTTTTCCCCTTAATGGTCGCAAACACTCGAGCTCATCTGATGAGCTCTTGTCGAGTCTTCACACCCTTTGGCATGTTGATCGCTATGTCATGCGTGCGAGTTTGTTATGGAAGTTTTGAAGGTTTGTCTTTGTGTGCATGAATTGTTTTTGCTCTGTCGACATCGGTCACACCCACACAAAAAGTTGTAAACATTTTCGCACAAGTGTCGTCATGATCATTTGAAGCCACATCTCAATTGTCGCACTTGTCTCTCTTAACATTTGAGTCAGTCTCACTTAGCACATGTTGTCTTGTCAGTTTAAGGTGTCTTGTCGTCGAGTCATGCTAAGTGTGTGATCACATTGTCATGTATGCATAAGTACACTTGCTTTCACACTTTTCTTGAAAATCTGTCAACCAGACAACCCTCCGTCAACCAGACCCAATCTGAATGACCTGGCATTATTTCCCAGAACTATGTAGAGCTTGAGGTTGTTGTGTGGGCAAACGACATTGCACAATTCTAGAAATGAGCCAGCTAATTGTTTCTTAGAACTGCGCAAAATTTGTCCTAGAATCTGATCTAGTCTGCTCTTCCTGCAAGATCTCCCATCAAGTCTCCCGATGGTCAACCGGAAAAATTAACTTGAGCTATGACCAAGGTCTATATTGGTCTCCAAAACTGCACAAAACTTGTCCAGCCTGACTTCCTTGCACTACCTGCAGAAACTGTGCAGACATGTGGGACAAGCCTCTAATTCTTGTCACTACACTATCCTGGGACATTGTGTAGATCTGCCAGGCAGGTTCTTTTGTTGGCCTGCTCTAAAAGCAGATCAAGAATTGCATAGAGTTGTATGGCACCTACCCTTCTAACCTGCTTGGGAATCAGCGTAGAAACTGCGTAGATCTAACAGACATGCTTCCCTACCGGCCTGCTCTACTCTCGCTCAGAAAACTGTGCAGATTTGGCTGTCACCTACCCTTCTGTCCCATTCTTCAATCAGCCCAAAAGTTACGCAGTTATGTTTGAGCCCAGACTGTCCCTCAAGATTGTGTAATTTTGACCAGCAGCTCCTGCAACCCGATATTGTCCTCCTCTGGAAAACTAGGCATATTTTTCTACCAGTGCCTCCTGCCACTTGCACTATCTTCCCTAGAGAAACTATGCAAATCCAAGTTGGATGACCTGCTTAATGCTCCCCTCGAAAATTATGGATGTTGGCCCAGTAGTTCCCTGACACCCCGCCCAGCCTTCCTCTTGGAAACTACACAATTCTCCCTCCTAGCTTGGTTTTACTCTGCAGCTGCCACTACTGTCCCAGATTATGCAAATTTGCCTCCCAGTGACATCTATGCAGTTTTTCCCGATAGTGCTCCCGAGCCTCGCTTCCTGGCCTGAGCTATGCTTTGCGCATTTTTAGTACCGTTTTCCTCTCCTGGTCACCTGCACCGAAATGGAAAACAATGCATCATGCTAGACTAGAAGATTTTTGGATTTGATGTTGTCTCGTCATAACTGATTGCAGGAACAGGTACATCGATGAAACGTGGCATGATAACAAACGAGATGGAGAAGAGGCACATGCTAGAATACTTGCTTGGAGTCGAACGAACACACGAAGAACATTGAGTAAGCGAGAAAAAGGGACACATTCACATGCACGATCAAACAAATACCGATACCATTGAAGACCCTACGAACTTTGCCTTGTGGAGGTGAAGACATGTTACACCGAGAGCATATCAATAATCAGCAGCAAAGCAGCTCAACACAGACACCATAGTGAGCTAGTACATGTCAACAGTGTCATGAGTTGTCTCGAACACATCACTACTTTGGGCCATACTTGTTGTAATCAATGTGATGTAAAGTGGAATTCTAAAAAACCCACATATGAAGTTGAAGAGTCATGTAAAGTTGAAAGGTCTTAGGAAGTCAAACACTCATGAGGGAAGTGGAAGAGTCACAAGGGTGATTTATTCCCCCTTGGCTATATATACTACCTCATTGTATGAGCAAAGGATTTTTCACCTTGCCTCCTCCCACATAGCCTTGAGAGTCTGTAGTTTTTTCTTTGAGGAGCGAGAAGCATGGAAAATTTTAGGGGCTAATGTTCGCCTAGTGATCCAATTTTACATGATTTTTTCACAAAAAAGATTCGGCAATTTCCAATTTTTATAAATGACGATTCACCCAAATTTTAGAATATAAAATTATTTTACCTTAAAAATCGCCAACATTATATAGAGACTATATATAAAATCATTATAATTTTGAATAATTTTACAGATATATGAATAAACATTTTATAGTTTGCATATTAGGGATTAGTGATATTCGTGAATGTTTTTAAACTCCATAAGATTTTCCATCCTTAAATGTTTCCTTAGCAACGAGTGGCTCCAATGTCCCACTACTAGGACTAGTGATTTATGGTGTACAAATGTGTGTTGGATCTTTTTCTTAATTCAGAAGCTTTTCTCAGGCCAACACATTTTCATGCATGTTTTGTATCCATTTGTAAGACTATTCTTTAAATGTTTGTAATGCATGTTTTCTTAACCTATACTAAGATAGTTGATCTACTTCGGTTATTTTAGTACTCATATTGTTGAAGATGTGTTTTATTATTTATCACTGTTGTCCCATCCATGTGGAATACTCCGTCGGACATTAGACAAACCATCTTTTTGTTCTCTCAGTTTTAACGATCATCACCCTCATGTGGAATACTTTGCTAGACAGTGTATGCGTTTTCCCTTGAACTTTGGTTTTCACAACTGCTGCATCTGTTGTGGATTATTCCACTAGATGTTGGACAAACTCTTGTTATTGTTCACGTGTGTTTCTTGACTATTCCCTCTCATCAACAGGCTCACTTTACTCCCCTGTTTGACAATAAGAGAACCCGGACATAGAGTTACATTACGCACTCACCAAGCACACTCGCCTTGCTTTCTTGAAGTTATAAGTGTAACACTCTCATGTGTCGAAAAAAAAGAGCTAAGGCAAACCTCTAAGGTAATGGCAACCGAGCCATTATACTGGATGGTACTCCTACACCAAACGATGTGAGGTCTAGTTGGGACTTCATATTGAGGAGATCCCCTGAATGTTTGCAGGTCCAACATCATAAACATTTCTGGCACTGGAAGGAGGGCCGCTAGTTGTTTATGGTTGAATGTCCTCTCAACCCCACGTATACATCATCTGGTCAAGGTAGTAACATAAAATCCATCTCTCCCATGCACAACTCTGAAGTTGGTTACTCCTCACCTCCCATACCTGAACAAGAAATTTCAAATCATCACCTTTGCTTAGTCCATTCCAATACCTATTATTTTTCCAAAGTTGTTGGACTGATTCCAGGAGTACACAATCTTCTCTCTTCGTAGAGGAAGAAAAAGACTACACCCACAACAATGGTAGTCTTGTTTGTTAAAGAAGTAATCCTTGCCACTCTTGAATAACTAGCAGAAGTTGTTAATAACGAAGAGGAATCTCCTATTTTCCTACAAGGAGAAGATGTTAACAACACACTCTTGGGCTCAAGTTTTGGTGGAGGAAACGGAGTGGAAGGCAACGAAGGAGGAGGATTCAGAGACAAACCAACAAATTTAGAAGAAGAGGAGGAGTACAAAGAAGAAGACAATATGGCTAGTCAAAATCTGGAATGGATGACATAGGGCCCATTGGAACTCCACGGTTCCTTGCACAATATGCCAAGTCATGCAGAGAAGTTGTTAATGAAGTACGACCCTGATAGAGAAGTGAAGGAAGAAGATCATCTAGATACGTTCTACCTACACCTGCACACACTTGAGGTACGTTATAATGACATTGCATGTAGATAGTTTCCATCTACATTGGATGATAGAGCAGTTGTATGGTACCACAAACTTCCTATCAACTCCATTCAAAACTAGGAGATGTTCAAGAGAAGTTTCCTTGAAAATTTTGCTGATGACAAAACCCCTGCGATGTTGTTGAAAGAATTGGGTAGTCTTAAGATGGAGCTAAAAGAGAAAGTGAAAGACTTTAACTAGAGGTTTAATAATATCCTAAATAAGTTCACTACAGATACTAAACCTCATGACTCCATCATAGTCGAATACTACACGTCTGTACTACTGGCCAACATTGTGCAGTTTGTCAAGCGAGCTGCGAAACCAACACTTTTAGAAAATTGCCAAGAATTAATTGATATGGACAAATACCTACATGCAATTAGAGTCATCGTAGATGATGAACAAGCTAAGGAATCCAAATACATGGGTATGAGGTCTCAAACTGCTGTGAGTAATGTGAAGGAAAAAGAAACAAGTGAAATTGAGACCCTTACTCATCTCCTCATGGCCTTGACATCTGAAGTAGAAGAACTCAAGCAATAGAAAATCAAGACAGTAGTGAGAAACAACCCTTTTCGTTTTGTGTGCAGAAAGAATGTCATGTCAAGTACCAACATTAGTCACCCGACTAAATCTACCCAGAGTTCAAATGTTGTGTGCCAAATGAACTTAATTTTGAAGGACAACTTCTGTGATTTCCACTAAGCATGACACTCAGAAAAGAGCTGTGTAGATTAGAACCGAGTTATGGGCTCCATGGCTTCAAGGATCAATGATAATTTTAATGCTAGTGAGCAGGTTGAACCAGAAGATGAATATGATGAAGAAGATATTGCATCTGATGAAGCTCCAAGTTCTAGGCATGTGGTTAACATGTATCAATGTCTAAACACTACCAAGAAGAAAACAACCACTGAGAAGAAGCCCTTGAAATAGAACTGTTGATACAACTTGAAAAGTTAAGGGGCTCCTACTCTGATTGAGATACTGAAGGAGAAATTCAAGAAAATGATTAGAAAAGTTGATCCACCGGCATCCTCAACACAGAAAACACAAAGAAATTCCAAGAAGACAACTCCAACAAAAGATACATTAATGAGAAGCTCACTTCAAAACACTCCATGGGAAAGTACAAACAAAAGTTTTCCCTCGGATAACTCGGTGAGTATTCCCACTTTGGATTACAAATTTTTGAAGACATGAAGAAGACCCATGCGAACATCTCTTTATATGAGCTTACCAAACTCACTAGAAAATGGCATATTCTTTTGCATGCACAAGGGCAAATCTCTACAGACAATGTTGCCTCTTCCAACAAGGGACTAAGTAAGTCTCTTGGATCATTTACATCTGTACTCAACGCACTTCACATGGAAGAAGTGAGCTTGCTCTGCCCACCATTCTTGTTATCATTCAAAATATTCAACTTCAATGTCCACAATTGTTTGCTTTACTCTGGCACATTAGTTAATGTCATGCTACTCTCCATTGCTAAACAGATCAATGCACAATGGAGTAGTACAACTTCACAGATCATCCAACTCAACCAAATATGTATACCAACCATTACTTAACTCCGAGAAGTGATCATCCAGTTATCGTCTGATGGAAAAGTTCACTAGTGCATCAACATTGTGATCATGGACATCCTGGAAGCATATGGCTTATTTCTCAGTAGAGACTGGTCCAGCAAGTTGTAAGGATATTTTTCTATAGACAAGTCACACTTATGGGTTCTGTATTAGGGTAGAAACAACATGATTTGAGTGTTGTCTGAGAGGTATATAAAACATAATGTTACTCCCTAGAATGGTCAGAATGAACTGTTGGCTTTCACAGAGCTTCTATTCAGAAATTACTTTATGGAAGCACAATTGGGGTTCTATCTTGGAGAGTTGAGCACCACCCAACCAGATACAGAGTTGGGTCTCCTTCCTTGCCCAATTAGTGAAAATGAAAATTGTACAGTACTTTGCAATAGTAGTAGCAGTAATGTTAGCAATACTAGCAAGACAAGCAATCCTTGTACAGATGACTTGTGGACCTTGCATTTTAATGGATCCAAAACATAGGATGGCTTTGGAACTGGGTGTGTTTGATCAACCCATGGAAAATAAAACATTTAGTCTCAAGTTTCTTTGAGTTCGAGTGCACAAACAAAACTACTGAATATGAGGAACTCGTCTAGGGTTTTCACAAAGCCCTCAACCTCAATGTTTTTATGCTAAAAGTGGTAGGTGATTTAGAGATTGTGGTACAGAAGGTACATAGCACCATACAATGTGTCTCACCTCATCTTAAGGGTTACCAACAAGAGCTATGGTGACTTATTTATAATTTCCAATATTTTAATATCATATATCTACCAAGAATGTGGAATGCATTTGCAAATTCACTTGCAAATGTAGCTGCTAGGATAACATCACTTAGGGACAGATTTACTGTTGAAATTTTGTATTATCCATCTATATCTAGTAACATCACTAATTTGCGTGTTCTTTATTATGATGAAAAAATACTGAATTTCATGGCCAACACTGGTGTCTTCAAAGACATAGTGATAGATGAAGTCGTGCATGAGAAGTCTTTGCAAGACACAGTGGATGACAGTAAAGGCAACCCCATCCCCAAGGGTGAGGTTTCACTTGAGAAACTCTATGACTTGCAGAACCACTTCAAAAGTCCCAGGAACATGTTGTGGCCACAACCAACACCCTATCAAAATTTTCCTTGGCAACAATTTTGGATGGGTCCCCTAGAAGTTAATCTTGCATCTCTCTGAATGATCTGTTTTACCCGAGGGATTTTGATCTCTAGAGAGTCAAATCTTCCATTCACAAATGGTTAAATCCCCTTAATAAATCCCTTGCATATAACCTTGTTTAAGCCCTTCATTCATATGCTCATCGGGATTTATTTAACCCACAAAACCTTCCATCACATCATTATTCCTGTCATAGCTCCTCATAGCAGAAATGCTCAAAAACATGTGTAAATCCTGTTTTCCACCTGTCACAATTAACACTAAGACTTAGTGTTCACCATTACCTTCCAGAACCGACAACAGTATTAACCAAAATTCATATATTTCAAGTCTAGAAGCTACACCGCATATCGCTATCGGTGGGGTCCTGGGGTTTATATATATATGGCGCACCACTATCCTCCGGACCCAATGGCATTATTAACTATATTCTATATATATATCGGGTTCGGGGCTATATCACATATTGCTATCAACCAGGCCCAACTCTTATAGATATAAACATGTGCCAATGTTATCAGACCCCATGGTTCCATTAAACACGATATATATATGTTTCGAGTCTGGGACCCGTCGCTTATAGCTATCGGCAGGGTCCAGGGTATGTATATATGGCGCATCATAATCACTTGAACCTGTCGATAATTATAGAGTCTGGCATATAAATTTTCAAGTCCGCCCCAATGGCCAGACTAGGGTTTTCCCTTGTTTCCCGTGTTATTTGATAATGTGCTGGGGTCGGGGTTTTTCAAAGAGGAGTCTTATGAGGTAGACCCGAAAGGATTATGAACCACGACATATATGTATGTTGGGTCTGTCCAGTCGAAAGGCACAATGGACATATCTTTAAGCCCTAACACATGGCACGATGCGATGTGATATGGTGGAACCAAATATAGGCCTCATATATAATATTTCAGGTCTGTTCTTATGGCCAGACACGGGGTTTTCTCGTATATTCTTGTGTTTTCGAAAAAAATTGAAGTTGGGGATTTTCAAAGGGAAATAAGATATTACAGACCCGTCAGGACTATTAAGTGCCATTTACATATATTTTAGGTCAACCTATTCTGATCCTCCATCGTTGACCTACCCCTTGTGGATCTAACGGTCCATGTAGATTTTGGGTCAACAAGTTGCTCGAGGAATACATGCCCGAAAAGCGGTATCCTCTTTCCTCCTAGCTGCTACGTGTCATTTGAAGAATGGAATCGAGGTCATCCTCGCAATACTGGTCACCACTTATGATCCCTTCGACAATACCATCTAGTTCTTTGTTTTACGGTGCTTTTCAGTGTACACCAAATTTTGCTTGCGAGACTTAATCTATGCATAAATTTAAAATCAGGGACCGATTCTTTCACATTTGATGTAATAAACTTTCAATGGAGGCAATACTTATGTTTTAAAGCATTTCTCTTGTATTTTTATAAGCACGATTGGTGTCTATTATTTTTGCAGGCAAGGATTAACGGATGCACAAGCAGATCTAGAGAACCGATATATGTGGATGTGTTCTATTGAAAGAGTCGGCCTTTGGCATTCTCAGTTGGTTTCCGGGTGTTTCTTGCATATTCCGAAAGCAAAACTTCCACAGATCTCATCATGAAGATATGACACACAGTCATCCTCTTCTAATCAACACCTACTCATTTCCCTAAGAAATGAAGCATTCCAGTGATAGGAAACTCCTTCTACATGTCAGCAATGACATTGATGGCTCTACCCTTGTGTATTTTGATCGATATATTGAAAAGAATATGGGAAGCCAAAAATTCATGGGGCTTGTGGCATAAATATTACCTCTAGATAAGAGAGAAGGGCTTTTTGTTTGGAGAAAAATAGCTTTGATTTATTATGAATAAAGAGGACTATTTGGTTCAAGAAGGAGTCTGTTGTTTCAAATTTGTTTCCCCTTTTTCTCATATGTTTAGGATCAGTGTGTTGTTGTTGGTATAAATACTAATGTGATTTTCTTTATGAATATTGATAACCTGCTGTTCATGGTTGTTATCAGTTATTTGAATGTAATTCAATAGCATTAATAATTCATGGAAGGCTACTGATTTCAGACTTTATTGAACATCAGTTGCAAGTGTTATTTGTATGGAAAGGAATGTATATTCCTGTATAAGTAATTGCATTGCGATAAGGATTTAATACAACCTTGTTCTCCTGTGGACCAATAATTGATTCATTTGGACTTGGGATTTATATATGATGTTTAACCTCCTTTTGTTTTGCTCCTGCAGGATAGAGTAGGATAATTAGGACTAGATTAGAGTAGTTAGTGGTAGTGTAGATAGGATTTATTACATAGTAGTTAGCTGTTTTATTTTGCTGATTTAATTGAAGTCTTCTTCTTAGAAGCAATCTTTTAACACCTATTATAGTTCACGAGGTCCCTTAAAACCCGTTGGAACTAACCATTCCAAATGAAAGCACGCCTAATTGGGGTCTGTGATTGGGTTAGTTCCCCTTGTTGGTATAGCAAAAATTCGCCATGTAAACAAATTAGCACTAGAAGGAGGGCCTAAACCACCATCAACAACTTTTCAAAGATTTCATCTATAAGTGCCATGCATGGATTCAAAAGATTAATGCATGGATTGTGAAGATTGAAAAGAACCTTCCTTTCATTCAGAAAAGCCTCATTTCAAGGAAGAGACATTGTGGAAGTATCATGTCACTCAGGAACAACCAGTCAGAAGACTTACTTGGGCTTATGCTCATTCCCTATCACAGCTCCCTATCCTTCAATCATTACCTTCGATAGCAAAAAGAAAGCCAAGGGTCTATCACATAAACGAAGAGACATCTGCAGATCCTTCTCTTCAAGATATTATACTTGATTCTTTGCAGAGTATCAACTCTCCTTGGGAAGAAATTCCTGAGGATTCCCCTTCCAAGGGCAATCCCTGGCCTGATTTGGAAAATTCTAATTAAGAAACCCTCAACAAGAACATCCTTGACCTTGATATGGCTAATATTCCTCAACCCGGTGGAAACCAATTCCCACATACTTCGGGAGCACTTCCTCCCTAGCTCGCTTAGGATGCCATAGCGGTACCTGGGGAGCAACATCCCTTACCCAAGAATGAAGAAAGAGTACTGTCTAAATTTGACCCTGAGTGGGGAGACACCACTGAAAACCATATTCATTCTTTCTTCCTAGCTGTGTGCATGCTAGGGGTAGCTGATGAAGATATAGTTTGTCACCTATTCCCTTTTACCCTGATTGGTGCAGCTTCCACATGGTACTTTAATTTGAGAACCAGATCGATCACCTCATGGGCTTCCTTTCAACAAGCCTTTTTAGACAAATATGGCGATGACAAAACCCCTTTGGCCTTAGTTTTATAACTATCCTGTCTGAAAATGGAAACCAGAGAAAAGGTTAACGATTTTAACATCCGGTTGAACACCTTGTTCAACAGAATCCCAGCCATTGCTAGACCTACTGAGGAGGTGCTCATGAAATTCTACATCACTTCTCTCCCTATCCCTACTGCGATGTGGGTCAAGAGGAGTAACGCACAAACCTTACAGGGTACTATCGATGACGCAGTAAAAGTCAAGAATGAAATGCTCAGTCTCACAGCATGCCACCCTACAACCAGAGAAAAGAAGGCCTCTCAAGCATCCAAGAAGAATAATGGGAGTGATAAAAAAGGGGCTAAAACCAAAGAAAAGGATACCACAGACGTATAAGGCTTGCATCAGATCATTAAGAACTTGACAAATATAGTCATCGATATGAAAAGGAATTCTAAAGAGAGTAAAAGCAGGAGTGGAGCAGAGTATAACAACATAAAACCTTTCAAACCTTTCTATCGTAAGAAGACAAAGGATAGCCATGGTCCACTTACACTGCCTTCTCCACCTAATGAAGGGAATTTAAATACAGAAGATCTAGCTCTTATCGGATTGCTCCTTAACTAAGAAGAACCTATAGTGGAGCTAGAGCTCGAATAAGAAGATGAGGAATAATACCAAGTAGAAGATGCCTTGGAAGAAGAATCTCAAATCAATGTACCATGGGATTTCTATACAACTGAGAATGGTGATGACCAAGGAGAGAGTATGGTAGAAATCCACACTAATGGAATCCACACACGAAGCAAGGGGCTACTTGCAGTTGTGATGAAGCCTGTAGATCAGACCAAGAAACATGTCTGCCCTATGAAGGCACCTGCTCCGAAAGTCCCTGTTGAGAAGAGTAGACCTAGTGGTCAGTCCAAGGATACTCCAGTTAAACCATCTAGAGAAAGAAAATGCATTTCCCACTACAACGAAGGCTACTGAAAATGGTATCTCCCACCTAAGAATGGCAAAACTGGTATGTTTACTCTACCATATCCTATTTATAACATTTATTACAATATTGTGGATGATCTTAAGAAATCTAGGGCTAATATCACATACTTTGTTTGCTAAAATTAACGCAGCAAAGATATTTTCTCTTGAAAGCTATGAATGAGCAGAACTACAAAACTCCCACCATCCCGAGCAGCCAAAGCTAGAAGTCAGTCTCTAGACTTGTTAGTACTCTCAACACAGCCCAAAAGCCAGCAGCCATGGAAGCCACTCTATCAAAAATAAATCGAAAACCCCAAGATGTCAGTGCAACCATGATAGGAAGGAAATCAAAATCCATGACTCCCCCTTCCCTAATCAGATTTGAAATATTCAACATGAACATAAACAACTTCTTGGTAGATTCAGGTGCCTCATCCACTATGATGCCTTACGTTGTTGCTAAAATACTTCATGTGATACCTGAGAAAATTGGAACTCGAATCCTGCAATTAGACAGAACAAATGTGAAAGTGATAGGGGAATTGAAAGATGTATTGATTTGGATGACTACTAAACTGCAATACACATAAGTCATAGATATAGTGGTAGCCGATATACCCAAGGCTTATGGAATGTTTCTTAGTAGAGATTGGTCAGCGAAACTAAATGGATACTTCTTAACTGATTGGTCCCATCTCTTTCTGCCTCAGAAGGGGAAGGGTGATATGCTGAGAGTTGATCATGAAAGATACATGAAATATGTAGTGACGGAGCTAAACGGTCCCAACGAACCTATAATGTTTACCAAATCTATCCTTGGAAATTACAGTTTAACTGTTTTTGCCACACAAACTTGTTTTGGATAATTCCATGCAGAAACAACTGAAGAAACTACAATAAAAACGCAGTTGGGAGCTCTCCCCTGTAATCCAACTGATGAACCATCTTGTAATATAGTAGATAATAGAACTAGTTTCGTAGGAAGCAATTCAATTGATATAACATTAGACTTTGTATCTTGGACACTCTATTTTGATGGCTCTAATTGCCTTGAAGGTGTAGTTGCTAAGATCATTTTCATTGACCACAAAGGAACCAACATTTGATGGCCAGCCGGTTGGAGTTTGAATGCACCAACAATACAAAAAAATATGAAGGCTTGCTGCAGGGCCTGAAGAAAACTGTTGATATGAAGGTAAAAAACCTTAATGTTTTTGGTGACTCACCAATAATCATGGATCAGGTAAGGGAAAAGATACATTACAATTCACCACACCTCGTAAGGTACTAGCATGAGGTATGGAGCTTAATTTATAGTTTTGATTCTTTTAATATCACATACATACCTTGAGATCAAAACCAAGATGCTGATCTGATGGCTAGTATGGCTACTAAACTTTCACCTGATTTTAGATTGAAGAAGAACAAATGTTAAGTTGAATTGATTTTTAGACCATCCATGCCTGATAACATCTCAAATTGGCAGGTGTTCGAAGATGAAAAGCTTATGAGTGGGAGTAAAGAGGAGGCTAAGCCCTATGAATAGAAGCTTTGTAAGATGCATCCAGGCCCAAGCCCGTGGGTGAAGAAAGAGTTTAACAAAATGCTAGATGCTAAAATCATCTTTCTGGTCATGCACATGCTATGGGTAGCCAATCTTATGTGAGTAAGAAAGAAAATTGGAAACATCAGGCTATGTATCGATTTCAGAAACTTGAACCAAGCATCCCAAAAAGAGAGTTATCTTGTCCCTCCTATAGAACACATTCTCTAGTGTGTTTCTGGGTCTGAAATGTTGTCCCTATTAGATGTGTTTTTAGGATATAATCGAGTATTTGTGTCTAATGGATATCAACCGAAGACAACATTCCAACACTTATGGCTAGGCCCATTCCACGTTGTTGAAAAAATTGGTCAAGGAACTTACATGTTGAAAACTTTACAGGGAGAAACTGAAAAGCTCCCTGTTAATGGCCAACATCTCAAAAGATACTTCCAGTTGCCACCACATGGTGGTTACCTCCTGAGTAGGTTAGGATTTATTTTATTTTGTTGTTAGTTTAGTCACATTTCCACCTTTTCCTTTCTTGTCTTTCTACAAAGTTCATTTTCCTTCTGTTTTGAATTACAGTCCTTTTCAGCCAACTGATTTCAGTCCTCCAGTCTCGATTTTACCTTTTCAAATTTGCCCTCATTCACCACCTTTAGCCTTTCCCTTCCTCATTAACCTGCTGATGATTCTGCTATTTCCAAATCCATCATTACCTTGCAAATCTAACAAATTTTCAATCAGCCCATGAGAACTTGAAAATTAGTTGTGGAGTTCAAACAAAAACCACTCATTGGCATCTGTTGGGAACTACGTAAGATCTATTCATAACTTGGATATTTTCAGCATGTAGGGGCATCTTTATAAAACGAAAATGCGTAACTACAGCTACACTGGCATGGAGGGATGTTGCATTTTCAATAAATCCTATTCAAACCTAGCCTATACCTAGCTATAAGGCTTGCAGTCATTCTCCATTGGTTCCACCCACCACACTAAATTGTCCAGTACCTATTATCTACAAGTAAATCTCCTTTCATGGGCTAAACTCACTATCATATACCATGTGGAATATCCAATTGTGCTCTAGTCCTTGTGGCAATCTGGAAGGACATGTTGTTTGGGAAGTCGGTTAGAGTAAGGACTATTGCTGGGCTCAGAGTACCGGTTGACATAGCAATCCCAACCTTGCCTAAGCGGTTTAAAAATATGGCATGATCAATGAATGTGCCTCATTCAATCAATGAAAATATAGCACTGAAATTCTCATATAAAGTGCAGATAAACACATCTACATCAAGTTTGGTGAGCAATAAAGAGCTAAGGTACACACCTAAATAGGTATTGACAGACCAGTGATGGCCCCGCAAGGATTTTTGAAAGGAGGAAATAGGGAAAGGAAGGTCAATAAATTCCATAAAATAACCATTGGAGAATGCTTGTCAAAACCATATCAGTAAGTAGAAGCTATTTGTCTTCATCCCACCTAGAGCAATTAATGTTGAAGTGGAACCCATACCTTTTCATTTGTACAGCTTGCATTTCAAGTTTAACTTAACACCCTAATGTTTTCTTGATCTGAAGTTTATTTGGAAACAAAGATAACTAGTTCACCTAGCATTCGCCATTTGTTGTGGCCACAACCACCACCCTATCAAAACTTGCCTTTGCAACAATTTTGGATGGGTCCCCTAGAAGTTAATCTTGGATCTCTCCGAATGATCTGTTTTACCCGAGGGATTTAGCTCTCTACAGAGTCAAATCTTCCATTCACAAATGGTTAAAGCCCCTTAATAAATCCCTTGCATATAACCTTGTTTACACCCTTCATTCATATGCTCATTGGGACTTATTTAACCCACAAAACCTTCCATCGCATCATTATTCCCTTCATAGCTCCTTATAGCGGAAATGCTCAAAAACATGTGTAAATCCCCTTTTTCGCCTATTGCAATTAACACTAAGATTTAGTGTTCACCGTTACCTTCCGGACTTGACGACAGTATTAACCAAAATTCATATATTTCGGGTCCGAAAGCTACATCGCATATTTCTATTAGCGGGGCCCAACTCTTATATATATAATGACGCGCCACTGTTATCAGACCCGATGGTTCTATTAAACATGATATATATATGTTTCAGGTTCGGGACCCGTCACTTATCGCTATTGGCGGGGTCGAGGGTCTATATATATGGCGCATCATAATCACCTAGACCCGCTAATGATTATAGAGCTGGGCATATAAATTTTCAAGTCCGGCCCAATGGCTAGACTCGGTTTTCCCTTGTTTTCCCATGTTATTTGATAATGTGTTGAGGTTGGATTTTTTCAAAGAGGAGTCTTATGAGGTGAACCCGAAAGGATTATGAACCATGACATATATGTATGTCAAGTCCGGCCGGTCGAAAGGCGCAATCGACATAGTGTTAAGCCCTAACACATGGCACGATTCAATGCAATATGGCGAACCCGATAGAATATAGGCCTCGTATATAATATTTCAGGTTTGGTCTTATGGCCAGACATGGGGTTTTCGGAAAAAATTGAAGCTGGGGCTTTTCAAACGGAAATCATATATTGCAGACCCGACAGGACTATTAAGTGCAAATTATATATATTTCAGGTTTGCCTATTCTGATCCACCAACATCGATCTACCCCTTGTGGATCCAACGGTCCACGTACATTTCGAGTGAACAAGTTTCTCAAGAAATACCCACTCGAAAAGTGGTATCCTCGTTCCCCCTAGCTGCTACATGTCATTTGAAGAATGGAATCAGGGCCATCCTTGCAATACTGGTTACCACTTATGACCCCTTCCGAGAAACCATCCGTTTCTGTGTTTTACGGTGATTTTCAGTATAAACCAAGCTTTTCTTGCGAGACTTAATCTATGCATAAATTTAAAATAAAGGGCCTATTCTTTCACATTTGATGTAATAAACGTTGAATGGAGGCAAGACTTATGTTTGAAAGCATTTCTGTCATATTTTTATAAGCATGATTGGTGTCTATTATTTCTGCAGGCAAGGAGTAATAGAAGCATAAGAAGATCCAGAGAAGCCATATATGTGGATATGTTCTATTGAAAGAGCCAGCCTTTTGCATTCTCATTCGGTTTCCAGGTGTTGCCTACATATTATGAAAGTGAAACAACCCCAGATCTCATCATGAAGAGATGAAACACAGTCATCCTCTTCTAATCAACACCTACTCATTTCCCCAAGAAATGAAGCATTCCAGTGACAGGAAACTCCTTCTACGTGTCAACAATGACACTTATGGCTCTACCTCTGTGTATTCTGATCAGTGTATTGAAAATAACAGGGGAAGACGAAAGGAGATGGGGCCTGAGTCATAAATATTACCTCCAGATAGGAGAGAAGGGCTTTTTGTTTGGAGAAAAACAACTTGTATTTATTGTGAATAAAGAGGATAGTTTGGTTCAAGAAGGAGCCTATTGTTTCAAATTTGTTTCCCCTTTTTCTCGTATGTTTAGGATCAGTGTGTTGTTGCTGGTATAAAGACAAATGTGATTTTCTTTATGCAGATTGATAACTTGCAGTTCATGGTTTTTATCGGTTATTTGAATGTAATTCAATAGCATTAATAATTCATGAAAGGCTATTGATTTTAGACTTTGTTGAACATCAGTCGCAAGTGTTATTTGTATGGAAAGGAATTTATATTCCTGTATAAGTAATTGCATTGTGATAAGGATTTAATACAACCTTGTTCTCATGTGGACTTGTAATTGATTCATTTGGACTTGGGATTTATATATGTTGTTTAACCTCCTTTTGTTTTTCTCCTGCAGGATAGATAAGGATAATTAGGACTAGATTAGAGTAGTTAGAAGTAGTCTAGATAGGATTTAATACATAGTGGTTAGTTGTTTTATTTTGTTGATTTAATTGAAGTCTTCTTCTCAGAAGAAACCTTTCAACACCTATTACAGTTCACGAGGTCCCTTAAAACCCATTGGAACTATCCATTCCAAATGCAAGAAGGCCTAATTGGGGTCTCTGATTGGGTTAGTTCCCTTTGTTGGTATAGCGAAAATTCACCATGTCAACAGAACATCAAAACTAAAAGTTCCACACTAATGCACAAACAAATTAACTTGGGAACAGAAAGGGATACAAAGTTCATAAATCTTGGCACGTGTTGCACACTATAGGAGTGACAAGCCTTTGTCCGCCTGTTTATATAGTACCATGATGTATTCGTGTGGACATAAGATGACTTGAAAAAATATGACACATGAATAATCCAACACATCATTCCAATCAAAGAAGGGGTCAAGTCGTTTCAGTAGAAACTCAAAAAAGTCCATCCATCACTTGAACCCCTCATACAAAAAGAATTGACTAACTTGTTAGATGTTCGGATCATATACAAGGTTTGACATTCTACTCGGGTGTCAAACTTAGTTCCTGTAAGGAAGAAGTCTAGGGAGATCCACCTATGCGTAGATTTTTGAAATCTGAATAGGGCCTCTGACAAAGATAACTACCCTGTGCCATCTATGGAGCACATATTTCAGATAATATCTGATGTTGAAATTTTCTCTCTCCTTAATGGATTTTCTAGATATATCAAGGTTCTAGTAGTAGAACCTGATAGAATTAGAACTACTTTATGTACCAAGTGGGGTACGTTCGCTTACAGAAGAATGCCATTTGGGTTGGTAAACAGAGGCACAACTTTTAAGCATGCTATGGACATCACCTTTCGTGGGCTCATCGGAAAGCATGGTGTTCTACCTTAACGACATGATAGTCTTTTCCAGAAAGTGGTCAGATCACCTGCACCATCTCAAGAAGATCTTTGAGCGATGCCAAAAGTATGGGATATCCTTGAATCCCAAGAAGAGTGTATTTGTAGTTTTTGAGGGGACCCTCCTTTGGCATATCATCGCCATGTTGGAAAATGGCAACAAGAAATGCTAAAAATATAAGTGCTAAAAATAGCACTGCTAAAAATAGCAGTTTGGGTACCAGTGCTGGATTGGGCAACAGGAAATGAAAAATGGAAGTGTAAAAAATAGCATTATGTTTTTAGCAGTTCAGGTTGGATTCCTATTTTTAGATAGTCCCTGGTCTAAAATAGAAAGTAAAATTCAAATTTTGTCTTACTAGCAGTTTGAATATTAATTAATTCATTCTCCATGAGTTAATTAGTTAAGGAAAATCAAACTTGAAGTCTTTGTGAGAACATGCAATAATTTCTCCACTGATTGGGGAATGTGTCCTTGATTTGCTCCATTGATTGAGGAATTAAGGATGAGTTCTATATTAAGAGGATTAGTTCACTTAGTTTAACTTATTCAAGTCCAGTTAGATTAATTTAACAAGTTGTTAACTTAATGAGATATAGTTTGTTGATGCTTGCATGCATGCGGCAACTACTATTTTCAGATAACTGAGTATTCTCTCATGGATAACTGATGCATGTCAGTTCAGACAGAGACCTAGTTGATATCAGAGAAGGGACAATGTACTATCAGTTGGATGAATTTTTTTCCGATAAAGGAAGCTCATCCATGATGAGGATTTATCTCCTTCAGGTTTGTGCAGTTAGATAAGAGGTTAGTGAGTGTGTGAAGAGGAAAATTCACACAGGTGGCAGCACTGGACCCCAAGGAAACTGCACAAGGAAATAGGAGGCTTGGAGGGCAGAGGAGAAGGTTTGTGAGAAGCCTTTGACTGTCTGTGAGAAGCAAAGGAATTATATTGAGAGCTGGATAGCTTCTAAGCTAAGGCTTTGTGTAATCCAAACATATTTCCACTTGTATGATAATACAGAGATGGGGTTTTAAGCTAGTGCTTTCCCCTAGTTATATCTTCTATGTTATGCATGTTTGATTTCTCCATATCAGTTATATGTGTTCTTATTGATGTTGCTCATGTTCGATTAAGCTTCTGCTGAATTGGTTGTAGAAGTAGATCTAGTATTATTCTTTAGTACATTGCATATATCAGTTTGATCTACAGGTAGTGAAATTTCTACATGGTACCAAAGCTGGCTGATTTGTAGAAAAATTCTACATGGTATCAGAGCAAAGGTGATCAAAGGAGAGAACAATATACTAAGAGGAGATTTTAGAGTTTTTATTTTTGGGCTGATAGTTTGCAGAGTAGATCTGAAAATTTCTGTACAAAATTTTTAGAAACAAATAGCAGATTTGGATTCCTTACAGAAAAAAACCCAATTTCAAAAAAAAAAATTGGCTGAAACAGAGTTCGGATGAGGGAGATATCGCTGATTTAAAATAAGCTCTTTTTCCATAAAAGTTTGTGACGATAGAAATATGAAACGGATTGGTGTGCTAGCCAAGAACCTGTATGCACTTGAGGTTCAAGATGTTTGCAAAGCCTTGAGTAGCAAGGCAACTGATGGAGACTTGGTGGTTGAGAGGGAGAGTATATTACCTCTCAACATGCAGCACTAGAAGAAGTCTGAGACGATTGTGGAGGAGCCACGATTGGTGTAGCAGCTTCAGGAGGTTGTGGAGCAGCCACAACTAGAGAAGCCGAGAGGAGACCGAGTGGAGGCATCCACTCATGCAGAGACCTCCATTAGGGGGAAATTTCGAGCCAAGTGGGTAGAGGGATTGCATGCAACCATACCTCCAGGTGGGAGGTGGGGTGATGTAATGCGATAGTCCCACAGAGGCTAAAATAGGGGCAGGATCCTCGAAGTACCCATTCTATTGGATTAGACCTTTGCTGTAGGAGCCCTGATGAGGAGTAGAAAGACTGCTTGATTGGGTAGAGACAGATGTGGATGGAGTGAGAGAGAGAGATATAGGGAAAGAGTCCCAGGACTGTGTGGAGCTAGTAGGCTGCAACAATGCGAGAGGTACAGGAGTGTTGCACCAGTGTAGGATGGCACAAATAGGTGTGCAATGGTGCGAGATGCATGGAGTGTTGCAACAGCTTAGAGGTCAGGGAGGGAGCACTTGTCAGCAATAGGTAGAGCTTCAACATCAGAGTATGTTTCTAGCCCAACATAGAGCTCAGTGGGGAGTTTTTTTTTTGTTCCGAGAGTTGCTGGAGCAACCACACTTAGTAGAAGTGTTACATGCAGAACATTCCAGAGGTATAGGATTGGGTTCAAGTTGAATGCCTTTCTTGTTGAGAGGGAGTGTTGAAAAATGGCAACAAGAAATGTTCAAAATAGAAGTACTAAAAATAGCACTGCTAAAAATAATAGTTTGGGTACCAGTGTTGGATTGGGCAATAGGGAAAAAAATGTTAGTGCTAAAAATAACAATCAATTTTTAGCAGTTCAAGTTGGATTCCTATTTTTAGACAGTGCCTGGTCTAAAATACAAAGTAAAATTCAAATTTGGTCTTATCAGTAGTTTGAATATTAATTAATTCTCCATGAGTTAATTAGTTAAGTAAAATCAAACTTGAAGTCTTTGTGAGAACATGCAATAATTTCTCCACTGGTTGGGGAATGTATGATTGATTTGCTCCACTGATTAAGGAATTAAGGATGTGTTCTATATTGACAGGATCAGTTGACTTAATTTAACTTAGTCAAGTTCAGTTAGATTAATTTAATAAGTTGTTAAATTAATGAGATATAGTTTTTTGATGCTTGCATGCATGTGACAACTATTATTTTCAAATAATTGAGTATTCTCTCATGGATAATTGATGCATGTCAGTTCAGATAGAGACCCAGTTGAGATCAAAGAAGGGACAGTATACTATCAGTTGGATGAATATTTTTCCTATAAAGGAAGCTCATTCATGATGAGGATTTATCTCCTTCAGGTTTGTGCAGTTAGATAAGAGGTTAGTGAGTGTGTGAAGAGGCCAATTCACACAGGTGGTAGCACTGGACCCCAAGGAAACTGCACAAGGAAATAGGAGGCTTGGAGGGTAGAGGAGAAGCTTTGTGAGAAGCCTTTGACTGTCTATGAGCAACATAGGCACCATATTAAGACTTGGATAGCTTTCAAGCTAAGGCTCTGTGTAATCCGAACATATTTCCTCTTGTATGATAATACAGAGATGGGGTTTTAGGCTGGTGCTTTCCCGTAGTTATATCTTTTGTGTTATGTGTGTTTGATTTCTCCATATTAGTTATACGTGTTCTTATTGATGTTGCTCATGTTCGATTAAGCTTCCCTACATTAGTTGTAGAAGTAGATCTATTATTATTCTTTAGTACATTGCATATATTAGTTTGATCTATAGGTGGTGAAATTTCTACATGGTATCAGAGCTAGCTGATTTGTAGAAAAAGTCTACATTGTATCAAAGCTAGCTGATGTGTAGAAAAATTCTAGAGAAAATTCTACACGCCAAGAGTGGGATCAAGGTCGATCCAGACTGAGTTCGAACTATGACACAAATTCCTCACCTAGTCAACAAGAAATTTATGTAGTCCTTCTTGGGGAAGATCAACTTCCTCTAGAAGTTCATCTCAGATTATGCGCAAATTGTCAAACATATCCAAGGCATGATCAAGAAGGATGCAGTTTATAGCTGGGGGAAGAAGGAAAAGGATGCATTTGCCTGTATCAAGCAGGGAATATCATATGCACGTACGTTGTACAACCCAAATTCCAGCAAAGATTGCTTTCTTTATACATTCGCTTTTGACAACTCATTTGATGTAGTGCTTACACAAAAGGCTGAGCTGAGCAATGAGTGTCCCATCTCCTTCATGAGTGTCAGCATGTAGTGACCCGATCTCAACTATCCTGGCATGGATAAACAGGAATATGATGTATACAAGGTGATGAAACATTTCAGACCTTACTTGCTGAAAAATCATTGCATAGTCTTTGTGCCACACCCAACATTCAGAGCATTGCTCATTGAACAAGAGCTAGGTTAAATATGTGCGAACTCGATGACAAGACTCCAAGAGTATGATATTGATATCAAGACAGTTCACACAATCAAGGGTCATGGTCTCTGCAGACTTGCAGCAGAAGTAGTACACACATAGGAGGAAGAATAAGAGCACGTTGGTTGGGAGAAATAAATCAACATGTATAATGTAGAGCAAGAACCACCCACTTCACACAAAAACTCTTGGTACGAAGAAATGTGCTAGTACCTTCAGCATGGCACCATTCCCTCTCATTTTTCAATGAGACAGAAGAGGGAACTTCGCCTCAAAGCCTTATCTTACCAGTTGGTTCACAAATTTATTTACAGAAGGCACAACAATTGAATTTTTCTCATGTGCCTGGAGGTGTTGAAATGTGACTATGAATTATGTAATTATGAGTAAAATCTTTATTAATTACTGCTAGTTAGTTTTGTAAGTTAGTAATGAGATTTATATCGAATAGCAATTATGTAATGGAGGAGAGGCTCATATGAAACTGGTGAATTCCCTATAGAAAATTTATCATTGATAATCATTCTTGATTAATAAATATCTAATCCCTTTCCTAGTGGATGTTTCCTTGACACTTTGTCAAGGTTTTACCACGTAAAACTATTTGTGTTTAATTGTGTGAATTTCAGTTTCAAATTCAATTTTTTTTTTCAATTTTTCTTGTTTGATAAAATTCTCAAACCAACAATTGGTATCAGAGCCCGAGGGACACACTATGTGCGTATTTTGTGTTGCTCCAAAGGGAAATGATCGATTATTTGGATTGTTTGGAAAACCTCCACTGTCGTGGGTGAAGAAGAAGAGCCCACTCATTTGTTAAATGAGAAGAGGGACACTTGCTGCTACTGCCGAGAAAGGAAGGCATACATGAGGCCACTGATGTCTACTGTTAAGAAGGATGTCAAAAAAAATGGACAAATATACCTATTGTTGCAGAGAAAAGAAGAGCCAAAAAGATAGTTGAGCTCTCAAGCTCTGTTTGAAGAACGAAGCCACTGCTTTAAGTAAAGAACTGAGAACTATTTGGAGTCTAGCATTGCTGCTAGAGGTACGGAATTTTCCTTCGAAAGGAGAGAAATCAAGCTGCTAGAAAATTCTGCCTACATGAAGGCTAGAGCCAAACTACTAGGAAGCATTCCACTGTCGTGTAGGCTAGAACCAAACCGAAGTGTTTTCTATACGTTGTGAAGGTTGCATTCCACTATTGTAGATAAAGAAGAAGGCTAGAGGTCGATTATTTAAAGAGATCCGATCCGGGTAGCATCAAAGTAGAAAGTTGCAGAGAATCCCTGTCAGAGAAGAAGTAGAAAACCCCTGTCTGAAGCTAAGCTACTCTTTTCTAAATAAATTTGGTAATTTTTTTTAGCAGAGCCAAAGATATTTTTTTTAAGAATAAGGTTTATTAAAAATGGGGAAGAAGAAGAAAATTTCTATGAAATTCTGAACTAAAAAGGATATAGAAAAATGGAATAGTGTTTGAAGAAGTTCTGAATATTTTTTTTAAGGGGAATAGAATACATATCAGATTTGTTGTATAGAAAAGCAAAATCAGAAAGATACCATAGTTGAAAGTAGATTGTGGAGAAATAAATTCAAATTTAGAAGCAAATTTTTATTAACGTTATAGAAATAAATGGCTAAAATGATGAATGCAATGTTCGAGGTGGATAAATTCACCGAAAAGAACAACTTTGCTTTATGGAAATTGAAAGTTAGGGATTTTCTTGTGCAACAAGGGTTGCACACAAATCATTGGATAGGGTGAAGAAGGAACCTGCTAGCATGACAGGTTTAGACTGGGAGGACTTGCATACCCGAGCTCTCAGTACCATCAGGTTATGCCTAGCAGGTGAAGTTCTCTTCAATATAGTTGAAGAAACTTTAGCACAGGTTTGTGGGAAAAACTAGAAACATTATATATGACCAAATCATTAACCAACATAATTTATCTAAAGAGACAATTGTATAGTCTTTTGATGAAGGAGGGTACAAAAATTACGGAACATCTAAATGATTTTAATACACTTATTTTCCAATTGTCGGATATGGAAGTTAAATTTCAGGAAGAACACAAAGCTATCACCTTCCTGTGTTCCCTCCCTGAGTCATGGTACCACTTCGTTACCTCTATCAGTTTGAGTGCAATTGAGTCCTTAGAATTTGATTCAGTTGTAGGAGCTCTGTTAGCTGAAGAAGTAAGGAAGAAGTCCAATGTTGAAACCTCTGCATCAGAAGCCATGGTAGCCAGAGGACAGTCAAAATAAAGAGGAGAGAAAACATGGGGTTCTTCTAGATCAAAATCAAAGGGAAAGAAGTGTAAGGTGAAATGTTGGTACTACAATAAAATTGGACACCTCAAGAAATAATATTGGAAACGGAAAGAGTCTTAAAAACAAAAGAAGGAAGAAAATCAAGTTGATTCAGGTATGATAGATGAAGTTTTATCTACTAAAGGATTATGTATGGTAGATGAAACTTTACCTGTATGTAATGTTTCTCAGAATTTTGAAAATTGGTTGTTAGACGCTAGTGCTTCTAATCACATGAGTCCACAAAGAAATTGGTTTACTTCATATGAAGCTGTAAATGGTAGTTCTATGTTTATGGGTAATAATGTATCATGTCACACTATTAGGATGGGAAATATCAAGATTAAAATGCATGATAAAATAGTTAGAACATTAGCTAATGTTAGACATGCACCCGAACTGCAGGAAATTTTGATTACCTTGGCTGTGTTGGCTTGGATGGTTGTAATTTTACAGGTCAGAATGGAGTGCTGAAAGTCTCAAAAGGCGCCCTAGTTGTTATGAAGGTAGAAAAGGTTAGAAATATTTACAGAATCAAAGGAAGTACTCAGGTGAGTGAAGTAGCTATTGTGTCAGAGAAAGAAAAAGAAGTTACTCTCCTATGGCATCATTGATTGGGTCACATGAGCGAGAAATGTCTTCAGGTACTAACGAACCATAAATTACTTCCTGATTTGAAGTCCTTGAAGTTGGATTTTTGTAAACATTGTGTATATGGAAAACAATGTAAACAGAGGTTTAACTGGAATTCATAATAGTAAAGAAATTTAGGACTATATTCATTTTGATCTATGGGGATCATCTCCTATTGTATCGTATGGAGGTGCTTTATATTTCTTAACATTTATTGATGATTTCTCTCGAAATGTTTGGGTCTTTATGTTAAGGAAGAAAAATGATGTATTCAATATCTTAAAAAAATTTAAAGCAATGGTATAAAATAGAACATGAAAATCAATTAAATGTTTGAGAACTGACAATGATGGTGAATTTACTTCTCTAGAATTTGAACAATACTATAAGGATGAAGGAATTTTTAGACATAAAACTATTGTTTATACTCAGGAAAATGGTGTTGCTAACCGTATGAATTAGACTCTTATGGAAATATCTAGAAGCATGATCAACAATGCTAACCTCCAATAGGAGTTTCGGGTAGAAGCAGCGTCTATTGCTTGTTATTTAGTTAACCAATCACCTTTAGTTGCAATTAATTTTAAAATTCCTGAGGAAGTTTGGTCAGGTTAGTCTTGTGATTATTCACATTTAAGAATATTTGGTTGTGATGCCTATGCTCTTATTCCTAAAAATCAGTGTTCGAAATTAGATCCAAAATTGAAATGTTATGTCTTTGTTGGGTATGACTATGCGGTGAAAGGATATAGGATGTGGGATCCAACTTCACGGAATATAGTCATTAGTAGAGATGTAACATTTGATGAATATTCTATTTTAAAATCATATGTTGAAATAATTGAACAGGAACAGGTATTGCCAAATCAGCAAATTCAGTTGGAAGCTAGACCTTTTTCCAAAAGTCGAAAGGAAGGAGAGGCTTATGGAGGAAAAGGTGAAGAAGATGCAAAGGAAACTGTTGAAGTTTCAGAACTATTTCAGCAACCAATCACTCTAAGAAGGTCTACAAGGGAAAGAAAAACTCTCAAAAGGTATGAATATTCCACTTCATCTTTTGCTTTGATTAGTGAAGATGGGGAACCTTCTTGTTATCAGGAAGCAGTGGATGATACGAATAGGGAAAAATGGAAAAACGACTATGGAAGAAGAAATGGATTCCTTAGCCAAGAACAATACCTGGGATCTTGTAGAACTTCCTGAAGGGAGAAGTGTTGTTTGATGCAAGTGGTTCTTCAAATTGAAATGAAAAGTTGATGGAAGTATCGAAAAGTATAAGGCGAGGCTGGTAGCAAAAGGGTATTCTCAAGTTGAAGGTAGTGACTTTCATGAGATTTTTTCCCGAGTTGTAAAACTTGTTTCTATTTGTACTATGCTGGAATTAACTGCATTACTTAAACTTGAGTTACAATAGTTAGATGTTAAAACAAATTTTCTACATGGTGATTTGGATGAAGAGATATATATGGAACAACCAAAAGGTTTTGTACAAGATCATAGAAGAATATTAGTTTGCAAGTTCAAGAAATCATTGTATGGTCTGTGGTAGTCTCTCAGGAAATGGTACAAGAAGTTTGACTCCTTCATGGCGATCCAGAACTTTATTAGAAGTGTGTATGATCATTATGTATAGTTCAAGAGTTTCAGTGGCATATTCATTATCTTAGTTTTATATGTTGATGATATGCTCATTGCAAGTAAAAGCATGGAAGTCGTCAACAGATTAAAGGCTCGGCTCTCTATGATGTTTGATATGAAGGATCTAGGAGAAACAAAACATACATTGGGAATGGAGATACACAAAGATAGGAAAAATGGTAAGATTTGGCTATCACAGCGAAAGTATGTCGAAAGAATAATTGAAAAGTTCGGTATGAACAATGTGAAACCTATTATTGTTCCATTAGCTTCCGATTTTAAGATTTCTTCAGTTTTGAGTCCTAGAACTCATGAAGAAAAGCAATATATGTCTCGTGTACCATATGCAAATGTTGTAGGAAACTTAATGTATGTGATGGTATCTACAAGACCTGACATTTCACATGCAGTTGGAGTTGTCAGCAGGTTCAGTCAAATCTAAGTGAAGAACATTAGTGAGGAGTGAAATGGGTGCTTTGGTACTTAAGAGGCACAAGCGACCATTGCATTATCTTTAATGGTAGTGAAGGATCAGTCTATGGATATGTGGATGATTATTATGAAGGTGATTTGGACAAAAGGAGATCTACTACAGTTTATGTTTTTACTCTTGCAGGTGGAGAAATTAGTTGGATGTCAAAGCTTCAAGAAATAGTTGCTTTGTCCATTATCGAAGAAGAATATATAGTTGCTTTAGATGCTAGTAAATAAGAAATTTGGTTAAAGAGTCTATTTGATGAGATTGGAAGGCCACAGGAGAGAATGAATGTATTCAGTGATAGTTAGAGTGTTATTCACTTGGCTACAAATCTAGCTTATCATAGCAAGACCAAGCACATCAATGTAAGGTATCATTTTTTGAGACATGTGATCGATGGAGGAAAAGTATCTCTCAACAAGGTCAATATGTAGGAGAATTGTGTAGACATATTCACTAAGCCAGTTACAGTAGAGAAGTTATGATGGTGTTTGGCTTCTCTTGGCTTGCAGAAGAGATGACGAATGGGAATGGGCAAGGGATTAATAAAATTTTTTGTCAAGGTGGAGTTTTCTGAAACTTGACAATGAATTATTTAATTATGAGTAAAAGATTTATTAATTACTTCTAGTTAGTTTTGTATGTTGGTAAAGATATTTATACCGAATAGCAGTTATGTAACGGAGGAGAGGCTCATATGAAACTGGTGAATGCCAGACATAAAATGTATCATTGAGAATCATTCTTGATTAATGAAGATCCAATCCCTTGCCCCATGGATATTTCCCTGACACACTGTCAAGGCTTTACCACATAAAACTATTTTTTATTTAATTGTGTGAATTTTAGTTTCAAACTCAGTTTTTTTTCATCTCTTTCTTGTTTGATAAATTGCTCAGAACAATAGGAGGCACAATATTGAGAGAGAGTGTTATGTGGCATGAATGAGGGACCAAATAGAGGTCACTTCACGAGTAAAAAATTGTGCACAAAATCATGAGAGCTAGTTTGTACTCGCCCACATTGTTTAAAGGTCCACATGCTTATGCCTGCAAGTTCTTAGTCTGTAAGCAATGCATTGACAAAACTTGAAGGTTAGAAACCCTGCTATAGCCTGTTATAGTGGATGAACCATTCCAATAGTGGGGCTTAGACATCGTTATGGAAATTTTCCCGCATTCAACAAAGAAACACCGCTACATTCTGACTTCTACAAATTACTTCATGTGGTGGATGGAAGAAATTCTGCTCAAATAAGTGAATGACCAAGAAGTCATCACCTGCCTTTAGAAGAACATAATTTCAAGGTTCGGTGTTCCTGTATCACTTATTATTTTATAATGCAACTGAATTCTCTTCATTGAAATTGTATTAATTTTCATTGCAATATGGTATTGTGCTAAAAAATTTAGCTAACTACTACTCGTAGGGAAATGGTCTTTCCGAATTGACAAACAAGAATCTTATTCACATCATAAAAAATACCATTTACTCTGAGCAATGAAACTGGCATTCTGTCTTGGTGAATGCACTTTGGGTTGACCGAGTTACACCCAAGCCCTCTTTGAGCACATCTCCATACGTCGTTATATATGGGAAAGAATCCATCCTTCCACCCAATATATACTTTCTTGCTCTCCAGTTATCCCAAGGGTCTCGAGGCAAGCCATTTCTAATGACTCAATGTAGAATGGACACATTATACAAGTTACAAGAAGAACACATGAAAGAAAAACAAAAACTTTCACTCCACCAGAACTTTATTAAGAGATGGTTCTATCATAAGTCTATAGGGAACTCTAGCTTTGTTGTGGGTGAATTACTCTTGAAGTGGGATAAACCCCATGAAGGCAAAGGAAAACACATGAAGTTCTAGTCTATGTGGATTGGTCAGTACACGATTCACAAAAAACTTGGCCAACACACGTATCAGTTGCAATCACTTGACGGGATGATTAACAATGTTTGGTCCCTATAATACTAGTGATTCCCCCATTACTATTGTAGTTGTATCCATTATTAATATTGTTGTGCCCCTATTGTCCCGATATTTTTATTACTGTGCCCCATAAAATCCCCCTATTGTTATTTTTATGCCTTTATATTATTATTGTTAGGTCAGCTTGGTTATATTGTGACCCCTTAGACGCCTTTATATGGAAAGGAGGTTTTGTCATTTGAATCATCCAAGAATTTTTCATTTGTGTAATGTAAAGGAGTGTGCCCCCTCGAAGAGGCTGAATTCTAAGGCGTTGATTTATCTTTTCTATCTTTTTGTGAGTTGGTTTCATAACATTTGGTATCAGAGCTTTGGATTCTAGGGTTTCATTGCTCCAAATAGGTAATCGTGGCATATTTGATACAACATTTTTTCTGTGATGTTTCAGAAGCAAAAAGAAAAAACCCATTTTAGATGAAATTGTGCTGAACCTCAGATCCGAATTTCATATCTTTTTGTGCAAAATTTGTGGATATATGATCTAAGGAAGTCGGTCTTTTTCTAGACTTTTGAATTACATTCCAAACAGGTGACCTTGGGAAAATTGTCATAACTTTTGTTTTGAGTATCAGATTGCAATTTCATCAGAAGTTGTAGAAAGATGATGGATTTTAGTTTCCTGTATATATTTTTTAGACATGAAGGTCAAAACAGTGACACGTGGCACTTCATACAAGTTTGCTCTTCTAAAAAGGTATATAATCAGGTCATCTTGGAAGATTCAACATAACTTTTTCTTGGAGAATCTAAATTTGATCAGACTTGTGGCATTGGAAAGAGGACGTAGAGGGCTACTGTAGGTTGCAATTTCATAACTGGATAATCTGAAATTATAGAGATACATCAGATTCAATATCAAGCTCCAACAAAGTAAAAAAAAAGGGTGTGTAATTTTTTTAAATTTTGCATAAGATTGGTTTGAAAAATTAGTTTGAAGGAATTCAAAGGGAATAATGAAGAATTATTAGAATTAATTAATGCCCCAAAGAAAGAAAATGGAAACACCTAGTAAGCAACCTGAAAGCTCTAGCATGACTTGTGAAGAAGAGGAAGAAATGCAACATGATATATCAAAATTACAAGACCAGGTACAACAACCCTCACTCTCACTAAAGGTAAATGAAGCCAAGATGAATGACGCAGAAGCTAAGATGAATGGCATGGAGGCTAAGATGAATGGCATGGATGCTAAGATGGAAGCTAAGATGAATGGAATGGATGATAAGATGGAAGAATTGAAGATAAATTTGAATAAGTTACTACAAGAAGTGGTCACTAACGGTGAAAGGGTAGTAAAGGAAACTCATGATGAAAACAAAAGAAATGTTAATCATGATTTCATAGACTCTAATGTTGGATTGAAGACTCACCATATTCCAAAAATCGATATGAGGAAGTTTGATGGCAAGGATCCCGCAACATGGATACTACAGATGGAGCAATGTTTCGATCTCAATAATGTGCAAAACACACAAAAGGTACATATTGCAACTTTATATTTGGAACCAAATCAATTTGTATGGTATCAATGGCTTTTCTCTCATAAACAAATTGTAACTTGAGCAATTTTTACGGAATAATTGACAACACATTATGAGGATACAAAAAGCAACACATTTTTTAGCTAATTGATAAGTCTCAAACAAAAGGGTTCAATGATGAAGCACAATGAGGACTTCAAAAATTTAACATAAGGGTCAAATATATTCCAGAGGAGAATAGGATTGATATGTTCAAAGGGACTTTAAAGGATAATATCCAACATGACGTTCGCCTTCGGGAACCTAATTCATTGGAGAAGGCATTCAGGTTAGCAAGAAAAATGGAAAGCAAAATTATGGCAACTAAGAAGCCTACCACTCACAGATATAAAGATGGAAGTGTTGTTGTCCCTAGCCTTCCACAATCTATAAGATTGACACCACAAAAATTGGAAGAAAAAAGAGCAAAAGGGCTTTGTTACAGTTGTGATAGCAAATACACTAATGGTCATAAGTGTGCCGAGAAGAAATTATTCTACATAGATTGTGAAGAGGAGTATGAAAAGGAACAAGAAATGTCAAAAGAAGAGGATATACTCTAGAAACAAACCCTAGATAAAGAAGAAATGAATCCAACCATATCTTGTAATGCATTGGATGGAATTACCACTCCTTAAACTATCAAGATAGAAGGACATATCAAGAAGAAAAAGGTAATAGTGTTGATTGATTCAGGAAGTACCCACAATTTTATTCATTGTAAGATAACAAAAGAATTGAACTGCTTCCTACATCCAGCACCAGAGTGTCAAGTAATGGTTTCAAGTGGAGGAACCATAAATTGCTCTGTAAAGTGCCTCAAGCTATACATGGGAGAATATGTATTGAATAGCCCAATGCTTTCCATTCCAATGGGAGGTGTTGATGTTGTACTAGGAGTCCAATGGCTACAACACTTGGGTACAATAGCTTTTAATTTTCAAGAACCTTTCATGAAATTTTCTATGGATGGAAAGGAAGTTGAATTAAGGGGTATTGCACAGAAACCAAGAAAGGTAATCAGCTCTAATGGTATGACAAAGCTTCTAAAAAAGGAACAACGAGGTGTAATTGCACAATAATGTTCAATAGATGTTTCCACATCGAAATCACCTATTTCTCCAGATCTCCAAAAAGTCTTGGACAATCATTCCAAGGTATTTGAGACTCCCAAAGGTCTCCTACCTATTCATGATCAAGATCATGCTATTCATTTGATTCTAGGAAGTGTTCCTCCAAACATTAGGTCGTACATATATCCTTATGCCCAAAAGAGTGAAATTTAACGTATGGTTACAAAAATGCTAGAGGCTGGTATAATTCAACCTAGTCAAAGTTCTTGCTCTGCTCCAATAGTATTGGTGCATAAGAAGGATGGATCATGGTGCATGTGTTCGGATTATATGCAGATCAACAAGCTCACTATTAAAGATAAATTTCCCATTCCTGTCATTGATGAATTATTGGATGAATTGCATGGATCAATTTACTTCACCAAGTTGGATCTTTGTTCAGGATATCATCAAATTAGAATGAAGATTTAAGACATTTCGAAAACAACATTTAGAACTCACGAGGGTCGTTATGAATTTTTGGTCATGCCTTTTGGCCTTACCAATGCACCTTCTACATTTCAAGGTTTGATGAATTCCATTTTCAAACCCTTCCTTAGAATCTTTTTGTTAGTACTTTTTGATGATATACTAATTTACAACAAGTCTTGGAAGGATCATGTTGAACATGTTGATAGGGTGCTACAACTATTGGAGGAGAAACAATTATATGCAAAAATCTCCAAATGTTTCTTTGGAGTACAAAAGGTGGAATATCTGGGTCATATTGTATCTCATGAAGGTGTTAAGGTAGACCTTAGCAAAATTAAAACCATTAAGGAATGGAAAACCCCCACATCCATAAAGCATCTACGAGGATTTAACAGGTTGACAGGGTATTATCGTAATTTTGTTAAGAATTATGGGAGAATAACAGCACCTCTAACAACATTATTGAATAAAATATGCATTTTCATGGACTCCAAAAGCAATGAAGGCCTTTGAACATCTTAAAGAGGCAACATGCCAAGCATCAGTCTTACTAAGCTAGACTTCACAAAAACATTTATTGTTGAATGTGATGCCTCAGGAAATGGAATTGGTGTTGTTTTAATGCAAGAGGAAAGACCCACTGCTTTCGAAAGTCATTCAATCAAAGGAAAGTATTTACACCAAGCTGTTTAAGAGAAGGAAATGTTGGCAATACTACATGCACTTAAGAAATGGCGACCCTGCCTAATGGGAAGACATTTCAAGATAAAAACAGATCATGATAGTCTTAAATACTTTTTAGAACAAATATTATCTTCAAAAGAGCAGCAAAAATGGGTCACAAAGATGTTGGGTTATGGCTTTGAAATCATCTACAAAAAAGGGAAGCAAAATGTTGTGGCAAGATGCAACTTTAAAAAGGATGAAGGATGTGGAAGGATTTTTTGCACCATTTCTATTATCCAAACTAGATTTGGTAAACGAAGCAAAGGGATGAATAGAAGAATGATGAAAGAAGTGTGGGCCATCGCAATACCATCTGGATACATTTTAGCTGGAAAAATGATTCATTATGGTACAAAGATCGATTATACCTATGTAAGAATTCCCAACTCAAATAGAATATTCTTAGGGAATTGCACACCTCTCCCTTAGGAGGGCACTTAGGATTTTTAAAAACTTACCAAAGGGTTAAGAAAGAATTTTTTGGGATGACCTTAAATCAGATATTCGAAAGTTTGTGGCGGAATGTTTGGTTTGCCAACAAAATAAAGTTGAAACAATTAAGACCCCAGGTCTATTACAATCTTTATCCATTCCAAGACAACGTTGGGAGGAAGTTTCAATGGACTTTATCACAGCTTTACCTAAGTCCGAAGGAAAGAGTGTTATCATGGTGGTAATTGAAAAACTTACCAAGTATGCACACTTTTGTGGATTATCTCATCCATTTAAAGTGAGTACATTTTCTACTACATTTATGGAAACAATTCAAAAGCTACTTGGAAACCCAAAGATTATTGTAAGCAATAGAGATCCCATTTTAACTGGAAATTTTTGGACATAATTATTTTCTTGTCTTGGTACTTAGTTAGCTCATAGCTCATCTTATCATCCTCAATCTGATGAGCAAACTGAGATAGTAAAAAAATGTTTAGAAGGATATCTTCGTTGCTTTGTATCTGATAAACAGACACAATGGGTCAAATGGTTGCCTCTAGCTGAATGGTGGTATAACACTTCCTTCGATACTCCAACAAAAATGACCCCATTTATGGCACTTTATGGATATCATCCACCATCCATCACATCATATTTAAGAGAAAAATTCTAAGGTTCAAGCAGTGAAGATCAACATCGAGCATGCAACAAACAAAGTTCTCCAACTCTTAGAGGATAAACTTCACTTTGGCGCAAAATAGATGAAACAACAGGCAGATCACATTGCCAATGAAAGAGTTTTTGATGTAGGTGATGGGTATTCCTACGGCTACAACCATATAAACAAATGTCCCTCAAGCAAGCTAAGAAGGATAGTAAATTATCACCAAAGTATTATGGTCCGTACAAGGTGTTGCAAAAGATAGGTACTATGGCATACAAATTGGTCATCTAGGTTGAAACATTCTTCCGAGTGCCGAATGTATAAGCCTGCATTATTGTAAAAATATGGCCCTCTCTCAAAAACCCAAGCCTTATCTTCCATATTCAAGAAAATATAGTAAAGAAACCCTTCGGTCCTAATCTGAATTCATTTCACCCTTCGGTTGCCATTTATGTTGTATCCAACGTTGCAACTCCTTCTCAGTAGGCCAACTACCTATGAACTTATAAATGAAAGCAGGGCCTTTCATTCTTTTGCAATGGTCTTCCATACATTTTAGAGGTATAACAAATTTGGGGTTTTGAGTAGCTTTTGGAATGCACATTCCCCCTCAAGTTGGCTTGTCATTTCGCACCTATAATAAAAAATTGTTGTGAGGTTCCACTGCCACTAGGTCAACCACTTTTGTCCATAATTTGTGTTGATTTTCTTATCACAATGTTTCTGAAGGACGAGTGACCAACCCCCCATCAGGACACTCGTCCCTGCGCTTAGCAAAGACATCAACTCCGAAAACACACTTATAAACCTTGCAGATTAGCGAAAATTTCTCAAACCTTACCACCCATAATCAAAACTCACCACATCATTTTTTCATTCATCAACCAATATAATTCATTAACATACTTATCTTCAAAATACAAATATGATAAATTCTTTTTTTTTAATTACTTTTCATGTGGTCTTTTTATATTTACTTATATAAAGGTTAATAAATTACTTAGCAAACAACTTGGATTTTGAAAATCACAACTAAAATATTGTAATTTATTTTTTTAAATACAATCTATGTAATCACTAACTTGTAATAATGTCAAAATAGTTATATAAGTGAATAAAAAAATAACAACAAACCAAATAAAACCAATATTTTAAATTATTAATAAAGCTGTATTAAATTTACAAAATAGTAAGAAATGAAATTTATAGCAATTTTTTATCATATAGAATGTGATATATATATAAATAATTATAAATATAATCAATATAAATTTATTTTAACTTAAAAATTCTATAGATTGATGTAATTATTAATAATATTAATAAATAAAATAATATAAATTTATTTAAACTTAAAAACTCTCAAAACATTTAAAGAGATGAAATTTATCAAAATGTAAAAAAAAATATCTATTTTGGATAAAAAGCTTAAAACAAATTTTTTTCTCAAAAAACTGATCATCAAAATAACTATATACCTATATAAATATAATTTTAATGATCAAACCAAAATGTATATTGATTGGATGTTTAAACCATGAGTAACCCCAAAAAAAGATTTATTTTAATTTTTTCATTATTAATTATTATTTAATTACGCGGTAAGTAGTTTCCCTTTGAAATCCATCTCCCTCTTTGCCGACTTGTCATCTTTGGACACCGTACGCTTAGATGTTAGACAATTAGAAAGACTTGAACCGTTGATCAAAACCGTTACATACAACATATGTGAAGAGAGCTACTGAAGGGACATCGTGAGCGCCGCCCATTCCGGAAAACAGTTACATACAGCATATGTGAAGAGAGCTCGTGAAGGGACATTGTGAGCGCCGCCCATTCCAGCCCATTCCAGATCCTACCACCACAGCTCTGCATTGCACCGTTTGTTCAGCTCATTTTCTTTTCCTGAGGAAGGTGAACAGCCAATTGTATTATGCTACCGGGTTTAGGCCTTAATGTGGACAGTTGGAGATGGATCGGTGATTTCAGATTCTTATGCGGTTGTAATCACTGGAATGGAGTAGCAGGTATGCTATCCTTATTTACTAATATCTACAAAATAGGATATTATCTCTAGAAAGGGAAGGTGAGTATGCATACGGTCCGACTCTGTTTCTACGAGAGGTTTAACAGTTCTTATCATTTCTATTTCAGGGAAATGCAGGGTGTGGGAACGAACTTTGGCGTAGCGTTTCTTTGACATTTGAATGGAGATAGATATCATCATGGAGGTAAAGATCTCTTTGTACTGGGTTATGCTATTAATTTTATTTGGTGAAGATCTTCTTGTACTGGTCCCTACTCTTAATTTTATTTGGTGAAGATCTTTCTGTATGCTTGTCGGTAATTTTGGCCAGCGGATTTTTGACATAACCTTTTTTTTTTTTGAAACATTGAAATTAGCCTTAGGTGAGTGAGTTTGCGTTCCTCTAAAATTAGCCTTAGCTCTGTCATAGGCTTTGCTGTGCTCTATGTCGTTTATGCTCATTATTGTACTAAAACCCTTTTTCTATTTCAGGGTTCGGTTGGTTTGGGTTTGAGTGCTGTTTACATCAATGTGGTTTCAGGCGGGAGAAGAATAGAAGATGGCGGAGGATCAATCTTTTCTCAATTATTTTATTTGATGTGTATGTGGGTAATTGCAGAGGTCGTAGTCGCCGGTACTGCGTCAACATCGACCTTCGCCTCGATGCAAGGTAGGCCGACCCATATCTTGTCATTTTCTTTTTAGAAGTTTTGCCCGGTAGGCTGAAATATACCTTGTCATTTTTTTTTAAATGTTAGGCAAAAAAAATACAATGATCTCTAATTTTAAATGTTCTGCCAAAAAAATAGAATATTCTCTCGATCTTTATGCATATAGCTAGAAATTTAGTGTGAGAATAGAATGATGCTCTTTGTTTCAAATGTTTTGCCAAAACTAGAATGATGTCTCTCTCGATCTTTATCCGAATAACTGGAATGAAAATATTGGCGGAAGTAGCTGTGGACGTAGTCCATACCCAGACATATTGATGAGTAGTTAATGAAGGTGTGAGTGAGAATGGTAGCTACTCCATACCCATAGACATAAATGAGTCGGTAATGGAGGTGCGAGCCGTATCATGGTCAGACCATTCATGTTATGGCAGTGATATCAATTTGATGTGCTTCAGTTTCTGAAACAGTTAGTTTGTAACTTTGTGGTTGAGAATGTTGGCGGAGCTGTGTAGGTTACCCATAATACATATTATTGAGTATGGAATGGAGGTTTGAGCCATACCATGTCAGACCATTCATGGTAGGTCAGTAAAATCCATTTGATGTGCTTTGAAAATAACGTTTTCTTTTTCTATTATGTTTTGCCAAAATGCAAAATGAATGAGTTCTCGATTTTTCGATTTTCCTAGGGAAATTGGAAATTGAGATTCTTGATAAATAAATTCTAAAAATAAATTCTAAACACCAAAACTCCATAAGTTTTTAGAGATTTCAACACAAATGACGCCTCCAAAAAGTGAAAATGTTGCGTAGCTAGCTGTGTAGGTAGTGCATGCCCATAGACCATTCATATTATTGCCAGCGATATCCGTTTTTATGTGGCTTCAGTTTTTGGTTTCGAACAGTTTGTTCGCGTTTGTCATTAAGTTCCTCGCAGCAGTGACTTTATATCCATCCACATGCCATGCTCCGCTGCTCTGCACCTCAAATTCTTTTTAATTCCCATGCAGAATTTGTTGTTTGCTAGTAAGTTGGATCTCATTTGCGCGATCATATCGATTAATTTACATGGGCGGCGCTTCAATTTCTCAGAGGCCCTGCAACAGATCTCCTTCTCTTATTATTCATATTTATATGTGACAGATGAGGAACATGCTTCAAGAACGGTTTGGCAGAACTTGTATTTCATTTCACGTTATTACACTTACCATTAAATATTGAACACAATTTATACTTAAAAAAAAAATATTGAACACAATTTATACTTGAAAAAATGTTGCAAGAGGTTTTTAAAAAATTATGTACTTTTTAAAATTTTAATATTTTTTAAGTGAGGCATTTAAAGTATAAAATGTATATATGTTAGTAAATATCAAAACACATTTAATTATAAATATTAACAGTATAAAAAATGCAATTTTAATTTTTATTATTTTTTATATTAATTATTAAGTAGGAAAAGAATTAATATATTAGTAAAATATTTGTATATTTAAAAATATATGTAACAAGATTTTTATTTATAAATATTCACTCTTATTTTATGGTAGAGATTTTTAATTTATAAATAAGTTTTGTTACAATATCATAAGTGAATACCATGACTTATTAATACCATATATTAAAAAAAATTATAATTCATGTTCATGTGACCTTTGTTTTAATAATCAATTTAATTATAAAGACATAAGTACTTCTAAAATAAATATCAATATTTTTGGGACTATTGTTAAAAATATTTTAGGATATTCAATGGAATAATTATTAATAATTAAATTAAAATTTTGAAAGCCCTATTCCAAAATAGGGACTACTTAATTATTATTAACCAAAAAAACATTTCGGTATCAATTATAAATAAATATATTTTCCTTTCTTTTGATTGGCTACAGTCTCATGCTTGATCTTATTTTTTCCTCATTGATTTTTTTAATTGAAATGTACTGAAATCTCTTTGCAGGTCCCCAGAAGAAAAGGCCTCGCCCCACTAAGATTGATGAAATTGGATCCCCTTCTGCTCCTGCAACTACACTCGCTTATTGTCAATCCACGGGGATGAAGATTGGTTCTTCTGACAATGCAGATGGCGTTGGTGGGTTTACCAATGAAATTACAAATGTGTTGCCTCGTAGAACTTTTGCAACTCAGAATCATACTACATCTTCGTCCTTTGGTCAGAGATATGGAGAGCTGACTAGGGAAACAGTTACAGTAAGCGAAAAGATTAGTGTTAAGTTTGAGGATCCAGATGTTGTTGGCCCCCTACCAGAGGCAAAAACGACGCATATTCCTCTAAAGGTGGAAGGCGTTTCTGAATCTGAAAGAAATCAGATAGAATCAGAGAAGATTGATAGGCAGACTGATGTATTGCCATCTGAAAATTCAATAGGGAAATTTGAATCTCCAGTGATGTAAGTCTTTCAGAACACAGATGCACATGCATGCAATTTCCTATAGTTAGGATTTTTTTCCCTCCAATTCCTTAATCTGCTTTGTTGGATTTCTATTTGGACAGCTCTCCTTCAATCGTGGATGCTAAGACTAGTTCTTTAGAGAAAATGGAGATAGACCTGATGGTATGTTTTTTTGTCAATTCAATCAACTTTTAATTTTTGATTTTCCCGATAGATAGGGAGGTGGAATAAATAACTATATGATGGGTTTTTGCTCAGGTACCTCCAGAGAAAGAAGCTAACGTTTCAAATATTGACAGTACCGTTGTTGCGGCAGACATAGCCACTACTGAATTGCCAACATAAGGAATTGTAAGAGTGCTTCACTTTCTGCATCCCACATTGTGTAGTAGTTTTTTGAAATATGGGATAAATTTCCTATAGCAAGGATGAAGTATATTAGTGTATAAAAGTTTATTGTAGACACTTAGGTAAGAATGCATGTCATTGCTGAAGTATTTTGTGTAAATTCTGCTTTGTGATTGTAACATATGGGAGTCAGCAGTGCATTTGAAGGCAAATCTATATCAGTAGATAAAGTAAGAGATCAAGAGAAAAGGGAAGATAGTTCAGAGTACAAAGAAGGGGAGAATAGCTCGTGTAAGGGAGACCTCATAGAGGGAAGTGTTGTTGAAAGACATATAAAGGTGGAAAACATTAAGGAAGGAAGTCAAGTAGACAGTATGCGAGGAAACGATAATGATTCAAGCAAATTATTGCCACAGAAGCAAGAGGTAATCACCAAGACTGATTCAAGAATGCAAAAACAAGAGAAACTTGGTTAGTGAACTTGCTCTTTTAGTGACAAGAGATTAATCTGAAAATTCAATTTATGGATTTTGTTTTCTTGCTTGTTTTCCATCTAAAAAACTTCTTCCATTAGTCATGGTCACGTTTTCATACTAATATACATCATCATATTTCTAATTGCTGGGTTCCATCAGATGTTCCATCTCTCACAGTTTCAGCTTCATGTGCTATCAGTTGCTCCACCAACGGAGCTGCTGGACCTTCACCCATATCCATGGCTGTAGCAGGGTGGCCTGGAGCCTTATCTGATCTTTGGTATGAACATCTCTCTACCATGTTATGTTGATCATGTTCTTTTGTTGTTGCTAGTAATAAGCAATCATTTTCTGAGTTGAAACAAGGATTTGTTCAGCAGGTATTTTGTACCAACGGCGGCTACTTGGCCTGGAACATCTCTGCCTAGAATGATGCCTGTTGAAGGAAACTTGATGAAAGGCATACAGGTAGCTAATTTGTTTCCACTGATCCTTTAGTTGTGGACTATTTTAAATTGCATCGTGAGTCCTTGGTGATGAAGAAGGCGGCATGTAGGGTTTCATATTTTATATTTTATTGCGAAGTTATTTGTGGCTTCCTTAGGGTTGATTTTCCCATGCTTTAAACCTGTCAGATCATTGGACTGTCATAGCTGCTAGCGTGCACGTTATCGTTGTATCTATGAATGCGTTTTTCTGCTTCTTGGCTTCGATCATGACCATTTGGGGTGGCCTTCTGCACTTATTTCCATTTGCCTTCAACATCATGAGCTAGAGAGTCTATGATGTATTTTGTCTTATAAGTTGGCATGTGTTCTGTTTGATCATTCTTTTGTGTCTTCGATCATGGTTTCAGTATTCCTAGAGTATTCCTGGATATAGTCTTCCAATTGAGGTATTATATCTGTTAAAATATGTTCAGATTTTCTCATTTTATCCTGTGATGAATCAGTGGGGATAATGAAATGAATGAGTTGGGATATCGGTTTTATGTTGTCCTTCATGAAACATTGTTCAAGTCGGCATCTTTGAGACTTACCAATATATTCTCTGATGAAGGATTCGTGGTAGAAGGACCTTGAAAAAAACCATGTTCCTCAAATTTTGGCAAACATGATTAGATTTCAGAAATGACAAATCAAACACCTGTAACCATCAACGTTGTTAGATTTATCACCAGCAAAATCTAACACTGAAAATTCAAATTCACCAAAGAGTATTTCAGATGAAAATCATTGTGATAATTGAGTAATATGGATAACAACTACAGATCTATAGTACTAGCATTTTTCCAGGGAAAATAACCTTGCAAATTGAATCCCAACAACACCCTCTATGAAGAAACCAAAAATAATAGAAACCCTTGTCTTCTCGTCAGATCTACCAAAAGATTCATATAACCGCAAGTAATTTCAACACTCTCCAACAAGAATCCTTAGCAAACATATCAGTGCAAATTGAATCCCAACAACACCCTCTATGAAGAAACCAAAAATAACAGAAACCCTTGTCTTCTCGTCAGATCTACCAAAAGATTCATATAACCGCAAGTAATTTCAACACTCTCCCACAAGAATCCTTAGCAAACATATCAGTCTTCAACGGTACAAAGGCGAGAAATCTCTTTAGAGATGACTTATTGCTTTGACTCGCTATTTCCAATAATCCATCTTTCACAACCTTAGAAATGAATTGTGTATGCAAATATCCACGCTTACAAATATAGAATTAGATAGAAATGAGGGTGATGAATATGCAATATACAACCAATCAATAGGATGGTCATTTCTATCATTATTACAATCACGCATAAGTCAATGTTATGCAATCAGTGTTACTCTTACATCATCAACAAATCGTCAAGGATTTGTCACACAAGGTTTCTGTCCTGTGTCAAGGTCTTTAGCTATTAGTGCTATTGGTGAAGCTTCAAACCTAGGATCACATCTTGAAGAGAAGAAACTGGTAGAGCCTCCTAATCTAAAGATGAACATCACAGATACCAAAAGAAAAGCTTGGTCTTCTCAAGTAATGGTGCTTCTAATTTTGCTACTCAGGCATGACAACACAAAATTGTACATTGCTTCCTTTCTATTTTCTGAGGGGCAATGTACAGTCTTGGTAGCCACTTGTGATATTAAAACAGTGAGCTGTGAGGTCAATATAATGCTCAGAATTATTGAGACACAAGAGTTGGAGATATTCAATAGACAAAGATGGAGAAGGGAGTTTCAATGGACAATCTGCTTTTAACAATTTCAGCTCACCAAATCAGGAATCGATTTCAATTATTATGCCTCTATATAATTCCTTCTCTGATGAAGGATTCGTGGTAGAAGGACCTTGAAAAAAACCTCGTTCCTCAGATTTTGGCAAAGATGATTAGATTTCAGAAATGACAAATCAAATACCTGTAACCATCAGCGTTCTTAGATTTATCACCAGCAAAATCTAACACTGGAAATTCAAATTCACCAAAGAGTATTTTAGAGGAAAATCATCGTGATAATTGAGTAATATGGAGAACAACTACAGATCCGTGCTACCAACATTTTTCCAGGGAAAAAAACTTGCAAATTGAAACCCAACGACACCCTTTATGAAGAAACCAAAAATACCAGAAACCCTTGTCTTCTCGTCAGATCCACCAAAAGATTCATATAAACATAAGTAATTTCAATACTCTTCCACAAGAACCCTCAGCAGACATATTAGTCTTCCACAGTCCAAAGGTGATAAATCTCTTCAGAGATGACTTATTACGTTGGCTCACTATTTCCAATAATCTGTCTTTTACAATCTTAGAAATGAACTGTGTATGCAAATAGCCATGCTTACAAAGATAGAATTAGATAGAAATGACGACGATGAATATGCAAAGATGTGGTTGAGTTAGAGATTGCAGACTCGGAGGTTTTCTTTATTTCTGGATGAAGTTTGGAGAGATGGTTCCCAGATGATGGAAGAATTTGGTTTGTTGCTACTAACTGACCACTCCAACTCGAGACTTGTAAGTTCAAGAAATCGCAAAGTCCTGCCAGAAATTGGAGTTGCGGAGACATCTATAATAAGGATGGGAGATTTGGTAGAAGAGGAAAACTGGAAACTATTTTTTATTCATCCTTTTCGAATTCCGTGATTCAGTTGGGGCTTACTCACAAGGTTCTTCTTTGGTTGTCCACAATCTGGGAAAGTGTTCAACCTTCAGCCAATTCTTTGTTCTTGATTGGAATATTTGATTACAAGTTATTTTCTCACTGATATACAACCAATCAATAGGATGCTCATTGCTATCATTGTTACAGTCACACATAAGTCAATGTCATGCAATCAGTGTTATTCTTCC